>BMAO01026159.1:0-18141 GCA_019973975.1 Trichonephila clavata | reverse complement strand
TAATGGCTGAGGGCGAAAGACGAAACAGCAGATGAACGTGCAAGACACGATACACCATTGGGGAGAGGTCGGCAGCGATCAAGGAGATGAATTCGGAAAAAGTGGCCTGGGCTTCTTAAATCTGCATTCTGTTGTTGGATGACAATGCGAGATCACACTCGGAGACGGCAATTCAAAACCATACTGCAACTATTGTTAGGGAGCGCCTATTCCATCCGCCATACTGTCCTGATCTCGCACTAAGTGACTTTCGTCTGTTTCTGGCTTTGACGAATAATCTCACAAGGATGTTGGGAGCAACGCTGTAGTCAAACAAGCCGCTAAGCGCCTTTTACATATACAAAGCCCTGAGTTTTCCTGGAGGACTTTTCAAGCTTATCAAACCGTATGACAAATGTCTCAATGTACTTGTACTTATGTTTACAAATAAACTTTTGTCTTATCTTCAATGTCTCGTTCTATTTTTTGACTTTCATACACAACTCTGACCACAGTCAACAGGAGAAACTTATTTTATGACTCCCTCGTAAATCGAATTATTTTAACATTTTTTATTGTGATTGGTGTTCAATTTTTAATTTTAATTTTTTTAAAGTAGTACTTATTTTCACAGGATAACTATTCATCATTGCATGATAGTAATTATTATAAAAATTCATATTTGAGAACAAATTAGAAATTTAGAGTGCTGTTGGTGACTGATACTGTAATTTTGACACAATCAAGTGAGGAAGACAATACGCGAGCCGTAATTCTACGCGAACGTCATAACTTAGTCTAGACAGATTTAATCTCTCATTTCCTTATCCGTATTTAAACTTGAAAATTCAAGATATTCTTGCCATAATATCTCAAATTTGGAATGTAAAGTAAATACATTATATTTATCTTAACTTGATGCATTCATCTGTGTTGTTATACTCTTATACTGAAGGAAAGGTTTCAAATTCTCAGAATAATTCTGGAAATTAATCTGAAAAATTCACAGTTTAATTGTTATTAAGATATATGCATACATATCCAGTGCCCTTTTACAACTATTTAAAGGTAAATTATTATTTATACTTTTTAAATTCTGCTTGGAATTTTGTTTACTGTGTCGAATTATAAATACTGGCCGCTTCAATTTTCTAAACCTGTTCGATTCAAATTTCTAAGAAGAGTGATGTTAGAGAGTTTTAAATCTTTGAAATTATTTCCATTGGTATCAAATTTGTAACAGAATAAAATGATAAAAAAACATAAAATTTATTTACAACATTTTTAAAAAAATTAAAAATTTTACAAAATGCGTTGTAAAATTATAATAGCATATTTTGTTGTCTAAAAATTAGATCTATTCTTTGAATGTAACGTTTGTAAAAGACATTTAAAAATCCAGGAATATGGAGCAACAGACTAGGAATAAACAATAGAGGCTACCATGTTCATGCCGTAAATGTAGGCACAAATTTCCTGCCTGAAATATCCTTTGGAAGTGTTGTCGAAAGCAGACATTCCGTAGAAAGATGTCATCTCTGAAATTAATAAAAAGGATATTGAAATCATTCCATTCCTATAGTGAAAGCCATAGTATCCGAAAGATCGTGCGTGACAATGCATTTGCAAATCGCATATATTTGAGTCCTAATTACAATAAAGGTGCGGATGCAGTGGTTCTTTAACTTTTGATCGCCGCGGGGGCCCCCTTTATTTATCAGCCTGACATCGTGGACCCGAAAACTTTTAACACTCCTCCTTGATTTACAACACCTGGCTGAGTGATTTAAACGTTTCTGAATAGCCCTAAGATTGCCTCTGCTTTTTATATAGACATTTTTAACACTTTTTTCCCTTTAAGGAAACAGCCAGCATCTAATTACAGTAGAACGTCGTTTATCGAACGTTCATTATCCTGAGTGTGAAATATCCGAACCAAAATCCGGATACGCTTTTAAACAGTATTGAACATTTATACAGAGCACTTGATCTCTGTCGAGATCATAATCTCTTATCAGGAATTAGTTTGAGTTGACTTTGTTGTTAATTTGCCCATTTTTGTTAATATATGGAGGGATTGTTTATTTTTGTTCTTTATTTTTTAAAGGAAGCGACTTGTTTGCGTGTGATCTGTTGTTCATGCTATTTTTATAAGTTCTTGTTCACAGTGCGAGCGCCCCGCCGAAGCGATTGTCTCGCCGCAGTGACAATGATTGATTTATCGGGTCGGCGGCGGAGGGAACCTTTCGGTTCTTCTCTTTTGCCTTCCCGGGTGAGAGTGGCCACCGAGGTGGCCGGTCATTGATTTATTCGCGAGTGAGTTGGTTGTCCAATCAGGAGTCAGCCGTCTCTAGGGGGGGGGGTTTAGAAGTTAGGAGATATTTTAAGTTTAGTTTTTACATGTTTAATAGGATATTTCGGGGTCTATTGAAGTTGGGATCAGGGATATATTTTTCAATTTTTCTTACGGAGCTGTTTTCTGATTTATCTATGGTATTGAAGAATCTTTTTGATATTTTTTGGAAGGTTTCCCGGAGAGTTTTGAGGCGTACAGCGTGTCTAAGACTTCTGTTCCTCATAAACCACCGGGCATTTGTTATTTTCCTTATGATTACGTTCTGTGATTGTTCTAAGGTCTTGATAGTTGAGGGAGCGGCATGACTCCAGATTGGGCAAGCGTATGTGGCGACTGGTCTGATTATAGAGGTATAGATAAGCACTCTATTTCTTAATGTCAAAGGCGACTTCCGGGGAAAATAAGGGGTGAATTTACTCGCTATCGCCCGGAAGTTATTTTTAACGTAGTTGATATGTAAGTTAAATTTTAAGTGGGCATCCAGTTTGACGCCTAGATACTTAGTTGACCCGGACCAGGGGACCGGGTGGTTCTGTATGTGTACGATCGGTGGTTTCTTGAATTTTCTGTTGGCGGAGAAGAAGACTGCTTCGGTCTTGGTTGCATTCAGTGAAATTTTCCATTTGTCATACCAGTCTTCCAACTCCGCCAAATGACGGTATAGGGAGTGGGTGATTTGATTTATGTTCTCGCTCTGTGCCAGAATCGCAGTGTCATCTGCATAGAGGCATGTGGTGGTGTGTCTGGAGATTGGAATGTCATTAACGTATATATTAAAAAGCGTCGGGGCGAGCAGGGAACCCTGCGGTGCCCCGGCTTTAATCATTTTAGTGGTGGAGTGTGTGTCTTTGACTCTGACGGCGAAGTTCCGGTTAGTAAGATAGGATTTTATAATTTTAGTAATTTGAGGGGGGTGTCTATTTTTATTAGTTTAAAAAGTAGTCCGACATGCCATACACGGTCGAAGGCTTTCTGGATACCAGAAAGACCCCTCCCGTGTATTTTTTGTCCTTGAAGCCGGTCTTTATAAACTCAACTACCCGTAGCAACTGGTGCGACGTGGATAGCTGAGGTCTAAAGCCGTGCTGTTCAGGAATTAGAATATTAGTGGTTAGATGATTGTTTAGCCTCGAGAGAATTAACTTCTCTGCGAGTTTACTTAGTACAGGAAGTAGGGAAATTGGCCGGTAGCTGGCAGCACTGGTGGCCGGCTTACCGGGTTTTAGTATCGGGATGACGGAGGCAGTTTTCCAAAGATCTGGAAAGTGCCCCGTTCTGAAAATATTATCTATTATGTTAGTAATTTGGAAGATTATAAGAATGGTGAAATTTTGTAGCATTTTATTTGTGATCCCTTCCCTGCCCGGAGCTTTTTTAATTTTTACTTTCTTGATGTAATCAATGATCTCCGAGGGCATGGGAGGGGTAGGGGGGGCGTCGAAATTATTTTCGTTTAGAAAATAATTCTCGACCACCCTGTTAATTAGGTAGTCTGAGGAAGTGTTAGTTATGTTATTTTCCTGGAATTGAGATTCCAGGGAGCATGCAAGAACTTCAGCTTTGTCAGAGTCTGTGTGTGCGATTCTTGCGTGATCGTGTAGAGTAGCCACGGGCGATCTCTTTTTCCCCAGCTCCCTAGACCAGCTCCAGATGGAGCCGTCGTCGGGATCGAGGGAGTTCAGAGAATCTTCCCATGACTTGTTCTGGAATGTTTTAACTTTTCTTTTAATTTTGTTCTGTATGTTGTTGAGCACTCTCTTATCGTTAGGGTTTCTTGTGAATTGCCAGGTTTTCCTGGCTCTGTTTCGGTCTTTCATCAGCGACTTTATGTCGTTGCTGATGAAATTGTTTTTATTTTGTGGTACTGGTTTGGAAGAGAGTGTGTGAGCATTTAGTATGGTTGTGGTGAGGTCGGCAACTTGGGTTTCTACGTCTTCTCCCGTGTGCGCGGTGATTGGTCGGTAGGTATAGTGGGTGGAGCTTAGGAGTTCTCTAAAATTTTTCCAGTCTGTAGTGATATTTCGCTTCGGAAAACCGAAGCGAGTGTTGGTGTCAAAGTTAATTATGATGGGGTTATGATCGGAACTGAGCTCTGCGATAGATTCCACCTGGCTAAGCCAAGGTATATTTCTCGTCAGAGCAAAGTCTATGATAGATGCGGAGTTGTGGCCAAAGCGTGTTGGTGTGGTTGGGGCTATTATCTGGGTATTGGTGCTGTTGATGAAATTTAGTATTGATTTGCCGCGTCCATTATTATAGCTGCAGCCCCAGTAGGTGTTGTGGGCATTGAAATCTCCGCAAATGATGGAAACGTTGCTTATGCTAAATATCGTTTCCAGATCAGTGTTAATGTTGGCAATGACGTTTTGATTCATTAGGTAAATTGATGTGATGGTGATATGGTTGCTTCCGGGTGAGGTGAGGTGACCGAGGTCGCCTCCGCCGTCCCCATCGGCTGTGTGGGTGTACGGAAGTGTGGGAGAGAAGACTTGATCAGAATGGCGGTGCCGCCTCTGCGATTTTGTGTTGGGAGTGTGGGCCTGTCATCGTGATAGGTGGTGTAATTTGGGATCTGTAGGGTGTCCCCTGATCTAGGTGGGTTTCTTGAAGTAGAATTAAATCAGGACTGTGCTTATCTATAAAATCGCGCAACTCGACGATGCGCGATCTAACTCCATTCGCATTCCAGGAGGTTAATCTAAGTCCGAAGCAGTTGTACCCCATTAAACAAAGGTTGTAATATGGCGGTAGAATACATCTACCTTTTCTGGGCCTACGGCGTTCCTCAGTTGTCTACCCAGATCCATAAGGAAGGGGTATTCAACGAAGAGTTGCCGGATTTCGTTAATTGCGTCGATGAAGCTAAAGGGCTTTTCTTCAGTGTTATCTTTATTTTTGGTTTGTTTCTCCGCTTCGCGGGGTACAAGTGTTTCGGGCTTGGTTGGTACCGACTTCGACGTGTCGAGTGGGGCCATCTGTTGGGGTCCTTTGATGCTATCAGCATAGGAAAAAAATTTTCTAGTTTAAGCACTAGGAATTACATTTATCGCGGTGGTGTTTGCATTATTATTAACATTTCTGTTTTGGGAAGCATCTCCCTTTTTTGGCTGGGTCTTGGGGAATTTGGCGCAGCGATTCGAGTTGGCCAGGTGGCCCTTTTCCCCGCAGTTAATGCAGGTGGGGTTTTCGATTCTTTCTTTAATGGGGCATTCACCTGTTCGGTGCTGTTGCCCACATTTCAGGCATCTGGTTTTTAAGTGGCAGTTTTTTGATGAATGATTGAACATGTTGCAGTTGTAGCACTGCGTGGGGCCGGGTCTTCTGTTGAAGTTGTCTACCTTGATAGCAAGGTAGCAACATGTTTTAAGTTGGAATATGTCTGGGGAATCGGGGGATTTTTTAAGTTCAACCATAAAAATGGGGAGCTTAAATTTTGATTTGGCTTTGGTGAGCTGTGCCACCTTTTCTACGTTAAAGCTTTTGATATTCTTTTTATATCTTCGATCTCGGTTGAGATCGGAAGACCTTTTATCACAATTTTTTGTGGGCGTAGGGAAATGGGGGGGGATATCATAGTATTCCTCGTTCTTTCGATCGAGGAATTCCGTGATCTCCCTTTGGTCATTTGCGGTTGTTGGATAGATTTTTAGGTATTCCCCAGACAGCTTTGACACTGTGGTGGGGAATTTTTTGTTGATTTCCTGCATTATCAGGTTGTAATTTTCTTTAAATTTAAGCATTATTGGGGGGATCTTGGGGGGGGGCAACTGGAATCGCTGCGTCTGTCAAAGCCGGTTGGCTGTCGCTTCCGGCTAGTGTTTGAAATTTATTGCTCGTTTCGATTGGGGCTAGTGCCCCTACCGAGTAATTTTCGAGGATTCTCGGCTTTTTGGCCGTTTTAGCGGGGAATGAGAATCCGTCTTGTGGGTTCTTTTTATTTTTTGCATTTAAATCATCGTTAATGTGCGTTTCCGCAAGTTTAGTTGCCAGTGTGTTACTGGCGGATGGTGTGTGAATTATTTCTAGGTGTTTGGGGGCCGTGTTGTGTAGACAATTTGAGAATGGGCAAGGTAACAACAAATTCAACTCACCCTTTACATTATTCATCTTTTGTTGGAGCATTTCTCTTTCTTTCAGTTGAATCATTATTTCTTTGCAGTACTCAGGATTTCCCTGTGGTTGTTCTTGGGTGTGGTCTATTAGGTATGTCATCCTCTGGGAGTCGCAGATTATCTGGTTTTCCAAATTGTCAATTTTTTGCAGATCCGTACTTTGTCGGGGCATCCTCGTCCGTGTCCATCTGGGTGCTGGTTCCGGGAGTGCTGGGGCTTTCCATCTCTCCGGTGTCACGAGGACAAGATCTGGGTGAGTCGGTGAGGTGCGGTGCGGTTGCACTCGCTATATAGTCGAGCAGGAAGTTAAGTTCCTTGTTTGGCGGGCCTCTAGTGCCGAGGGAATCAGTAGTGCTGGTAACTGTAAGGGTGTGGCTTGGTATCTCGGTCCTAGTCGTATGATGCGTGTCCGGGGAATCCAGGTTCACGCCGGGAATGGAGCAGTCGGTCGGCAGGAGAAAAATCAATCGCTGGTCAGGAGCTCACGAAAAGACGTCCGTCCACATCGAAGAAGCAGTGGGACTACAGTGTAATGCCCAACAAGTGTTTCGCGTGAGGCCAAAAGTGACGGGAAACCCAAGATGAGAAATATTTTGGGAATTTCGGTTGTTGAATATTAGATCAGTTTGTTTCCAAGTGAGAGGGTGTATACGTGCTCTTTTGTCGAGTTTTGTTGATGTAGAAACCAGGATGGCATGCAACGCAGAAGACTAAATTTCAAATGCTAAATGACGAGATTGTAATTTCGTGCAAGAAGAATCCGACCTTGTCGACGATGAAACGGATGAAGACGAGGACAACAACCACAACGAAAGTAGTAAGGGTTCATCAAATACTGACGTTTTTGCGTTAGAGACGAAGGTGGTTCGAACGATAATCAGAGTGCTGTCCTACTCAACTACTGCTCCTCAAGAGAATCGATACCTTGCAGAGAAAAAAATAAGGTGTACAATGATACAGCGAAAATAAGTGATTATTTTCCACAATAAAGGTAAAACGGTGACATTTTGCATATATTTTGCTTTTTTCAAGTACGTTTTCCGCATGTGATTATTTTCAATATTCATACAGTGTCTGGTTTCATATAATGCAGGATAGCTATCGGTTTTCGGTTATCCGAACTATCGCGGATCCGAACGGTGTCCGGTCCCAATTGATTCGGATAAACGACGTTCTACTGTATGGATATAAAAAATATTACAAAATACTATTTTCAAATAATTAGTGTAGGTGCAAATATATAAATAATACTGGCTCAATTCGATTAAGAAATCGAGATGGATTCAGTTATCGTATTTACACTCTGTGTGAATACAGTTCTTAACCTTTGGACATGTATTTTTACTATATATTTTTTGAAAGTAGTAAATTTTAGTTATGGTTATGTAGTTGAAAACAATAAAATAAGCTGAATTAATATTCTTTATCGAAATACATATTCTGGTAAATATTTTTATTGAGGACAGTTTAGTGACCTTAGTTCAGGATGACACATCTTTCAATTTTTCCATGAAGTCTTTTAGAATCTGTAAAAGAGGGAAATCAAGGGCTCTAAGGGCTCTTAAATTGCAAATTTTTCAATTTTTTGAAAAAAAATATATGTTAAAGCATTAACATTTCTGAGCATTTTGATACCAAAATTTTGTTGACACTGTAAAAACTTCGGAAGTTTTGGAGAAATAACCAGTGAAATTTAAACAAAAACCCTATCTCTTTCATATCTTTAACTTCATTTTTCTCAAAACAAAAAATTTTAGCTTGCGCGCAGGATTTTTCAAAAACTATTTATGATATCAATTTGAAATTTCATACACGTGTTCAAAATAAGGCTCTTTATAACTTTACTAAAATTTTCAAAAAAAAAAATTTAATAAAATTTTTTTTTATTTGAATTTAAATTTATTTTTTTCTTAAAATTTTAAATTTTTCGTTATAATTGTATTTAAAAAATATTTTTTTTCTCTAAATTTCTTAAAAGTTAGTATAACTTCGAAAGTGAACATTTTTCGACCAAATAAAATTAATTTTGTAAATTTTGATCCGTTTTGTACTTCAGAATCCTGCGCGGTGTAAAATACTAATTTTCATATTTTTAAAAAATTGTCCAATTTTTATTTCTTTATAACTTTTTAAATTTTTTCTTAAATTCTCTGAAAATTTGGGAAATAATGTAAATATATGTGATTATCACGTGATAAAAATTTCAAATGATTGTTTTGTTTTATTACTAAGTTACATTGGTTTGAAGATGGATGTTTTTTTCGAGTGCACAGATATATGTTAAGAATCCTGAGACCCTTTAGGTGAGAGACCTTCGCGGCCCCTTAGAAAGACACTACGGACCCCCGGAGGTCCATGGACCACACCACAGTTTAAGAACCACTGGTTAGATGGATCCATTGATAGTTCCATTAACGTAATGCAGTGCTTCTCAAACTTTCAGTATTTTTGACCCAATTTTCAATCATAATTTCTCTCGCGTTCGCCTTTATCCAGACCGGAAGGCCTGTGTTCGGTGCCACCAAATGCCCACCAAGTACACACGGAGTACGTGCTCGTTAAATCTGGGGTCCGAATGGTGTCGCCATCTATCGTGTTGTTTCGAGAAAAATCGTACTGTCATCTTCAGGGGCTCAAAGCTTAGGCTAACAGCCAGTTGCCATGATGAACTTCGTGGGCCTCGGTCTGACTACGTCAGGCAGGTGGCATAAGTAACAACAACAGCAACACAAATTAACAAGATAAGTATTAAATTTATTTTTGCTACTTTTAAGTAATAGATATTTTTAATGAATTACTTTTAAATAATATTAAAAAATATTTTGACTTTTTGGTATGCTCACGCCGCTCATGTAGGGTTATCATGCCCCCCTTGGGACACACCCCGCACAGTTTGAGAATTGCTGACGTAATATTACTTAGTAGAGTGGGATGCCAACTGATGTCACCGACGCAAGAGCATTTAAAATGTTGATTTTGTGTTCCGGAATATTTTTCGGCAAAGGTAGCATAAACTCAAGGTCTTTCACATAACCCCATAGAAATAAATCGAAGGCTGTCAGAGATTTTGGTGGTCAAGAACAGAACACTTTGGCGTCTCCGGTTTGGCCGATCCAACGCTTTGAAAGAGTGGTTTAAAAATGGGCAGACGGACTTTGGTTTAAAAACGGACTGCTGCTAGATGCGGAATCTCGGAATTCTCGGAAAGGTAATCTGGAGATTCCGCATCTAGCAGTAGCATCAGTCATTTCTTTCTATAAGACTTGTACCCTTTATACCTCCGTCATGCTGCAATAAACTGTTCTACCGTTGTATAGTTTGAATTCGTGTATGCACGGGTTTCTAATTCACTGGATTTGCTTTTCAACTAACGAAATTTTAGAATTCCTATTACATTCTGTAATCTTTACCTATAAATTATTTTCGATTTAATAGTTACAGTTTTGAATGGCCCAATATTTCTCAGCTCCCGCAGGAGTTCAATTGATTTACTTCGTACTCTACATCAATGCGAGGGCTATTAGCCACGGACCTATTAAATTTGAACTACGGTCAAGTGACGAGGCCAAAATCTAAACTGGCGTCCCCCTTTACTAGTTCCAACACTACGCCAACATGAGAACTTTGAGCCTCGACAGATTTAAGGCATCTCAGGACCCTTAACATATATCCGTGTACTCGAAAAAAAAACATCCTTCTTCAAACCAATGTAACTTAGCAATAAAACAAAACAATCATTTGAAATTTTTACCACATGATAATCGTATATATTTACATTATTTCTCAAATTTTCAGAGAGTTTGAGAAACAAATTTTAAAGTTATAATGAAATATAGATTGGACAATTTTTCAAAAATATGAAAATTAGTATTTGACACCGCACAGGATTCTCAAGTACAAAATTGATCAAAATTTACGAAGTGAATTTTACTTGGCATAAAAATGTTCACTTTTGAAGTTATACGAACTTTAAGAAATTTAGAGAAAAAAAAATATTTTTCAAATACAATTGTAACAAAATTTTTAAAATTTTAAGAAAAAATAAATTTAAAAAATTTTATTAAATTTATTTTTGAAAATTGTTGTATAAATTATGATGAGCCTTATTTTGAACACGTGTATGAAATTTCAAATTGATATCATAAATAGTTTCTGAGAAATCCTGCGCGCAAGCTAAAATTTGTTGTTCTGAGAAAAATGAAGTTAAAAATAAGCAAGAGATAGGGTTTTTGTTTAAATTTCACTAGTTATTTCTCCATAACTTCAGAAGTTTTTACAGTATCAACAAAATTTTGCTATCAAAATGCTCAAAAGAGCTAACCTTTGACATACATTTTTTTTAAAAAATTGAAAAATTTCCAATTTAAGAGTCCTTAGAGGTCTTAACGTGCATCAATGCCTCTATACGGCGGGTCTTCAATGGCACTGGGTTACGAACCTGCCACTTGACGACGCCATCCACGAGCTCGTGACCAGGATCCTTCGAATATCGTGGCCAGCCTCCAAATGAGATGTAATATATTATAAAATTAGAAGATGAAATATATTATAAGAATATTAACTTCAGACGAGACAAATTAAGTAGGGATCAAAAAGAAAAAATCAATACTCACCAGCAATAAAGAATAAGATTAACAACGTGAATAACACTATAGTAAGTTTTTTCAGTTCCTGTTCTCTACGGATGGGTAAAAAGTGTCTTATAAAAATTGTGATCAAACGACAAATTAGAAGCAAGAATCCTAGTATTCCAGTTAAGAGAACAAGTGCAAAATGTACACAAGTCCGCCACAGAATCGCCCTTGGAGGACAATCTCCTATGAATGAATAGTCTGAAACAATGTCCATTACATAATTACTTCATAAATAAAAAAATGTATAAACATGGGCATACAGTTTTAAAAACTTATAGGAATTAAATATTGAGCTCTGCAATCAATTACTTTAATTTCCAAGTTCAATAAATCAAAGTGTAAAAATTTTTAAATTTTTATTTTTAGAAATAATGATTAAAATCTTCTCTATGGGGGATTTATACTAAAATATTTAAAAATTTATTTTAAGAATTTTCTTAAGCTACACAAATATAATAGGTTTCTCATGTTTTTTTCCATTTTCGTACATATGCAGTTCGATAGTTTAAACTATTAGCTATAATAGTTCTTTTATTAGCTATTATTAACATTGAAAATAAAAGCGGAATTACAAAAATATTTTCTAAGCAGTCAAGGGTAATTTGACGAAATTATAAGTTTAAAGCATGGTAGAAATTAAAATTTTCTAATATAGCTATTCTTCAATTAATTTTTTTAACAGTGTGTTTTGTAATGTTTATTTTCTTATAATATTGCTCTGTTTTCAATACAACTTATTAATATTCTATGGAACATTTTCAGCACATTTATAAAAACTGAGGAGTAGAAATGTTATACCATCAAGTATACAAGAGACTCATTTAAACTTATGCAGGCTTAAAATGAATAATCTAACTCAAAAAAATTTTTTGGTACAGAATCTTCGAGTTAAGAATTTTTTTTTCTGCATAAAAAATGAGTTTGGAGTAATTTGAAATAAGAAACTTGGATTATATGTTCATAATGACAGTCTTTTTTCAAATTTAACTGTGAAAAGTTAAGACAATAAAGTCCTTTTTCAAACATCAATTTTATCTATCATCAATGAGAACATTGAAAGTTACAGATTTCCCACTTTTTCGGTAAACATGTCTTTCCACTTTTCTCTTAAAATTTCAGAATTGGGAACAAGATCCAAAATGCTAAAAGAATAATAAACTATAATGTTTTGCTTAAAAATAATCTTATAAAAGGAAATGTGCAAAACAGATTTGGGCGATAAAACTTATGATTTTGAAGGAATGCGAAATGTGAACGAATGTCGATTATGTATCCTAGTTACTTCTCTTCTTATCACACTTAAGTCAGAAGAAAGGGCTGTTCTCTAGCAAATGGCGTTTTTGAAATCATAGATGACATTTTAGAAACTACAGCACAAGCCATAATTCCGCATCACGTTGCTTATGAAATTCTGGGCTTGCTCATCGTTCGGCGGTAAGTTGTTGACCTTGGTAAAAGTGTTTATTTGAGCCACCAATCTCTCTCTTTCGGTCCACAGCTACGCCATGCATGCGTAAGACCAGAGGTTCCCAAACTTTTCTCTCTCGTAGACCCCTAGTCATGTTTTTCGGTTTTGGGGAGACCTCTACTAAACTGATATTGAATTTTTGCCAATTTATCCACTTTAATGTCTTTTTCACGCTGGTATAGAGCTATTTACTTTAAAAGATTTTAATTTCTAACAGTGTAGTATAGTGTTGAAACTTAGAAACACAGGTCAGTTAATTAAATTAAAATCAATTTATACATAAAAAACTGTTACATAAAATAACGGACTAACAAACAAATGCTTTTAATGGAGGGATGAATCTTATGTGTTTCAATGACAAATTTTCAACATTTGGCATCAGTCTTGTCAGATTTAACCCTAAATCTCCTCAGCTAGTAGTAGACATGTTTTTCCCCTGAGTTTGACAACCATGCTGAAATTCCTCTCTAGGAAAGCATTAAAAAAGTTTCTCCATAACTCGGAATAAATAGCAGGGATATCTTTTTAAAACTAAAATTGCTGACATCCCTTCCTAAACTTTACTTAGTTTCGTTACTTCGTTAGTGCCTATTCCCATCTCAGTTCGTCTTGTAGTCTCACTTTTTTTTGTATGTGACCAGATGAATTCATTACCTATTGTGGCATATCACCAAGTCAAAGCATTTTAAATATAGTTTCAAAATTGAATAAAGGGCATTCTAATGTTGAAAATAGGTTAAAACGTCATTTTCCAGGCAAATTGTCTGATGCATTAAAAACCTGGGGGAAAAAACTCGAGATTCCAATATTATATACTTTAGCTTAATTCTGGTAAGAAACGTGGAAATGGATGGTCTTTGTTTTTATAAAATGTATGTGCTGTCGCCTTTTACCTGCAAATAAACCTCTTTGAATTTAATAAGTAAATCTGTTAAATCTGATTTCCTTTTGAGTAAGTTTTCTTTTAAAATTTATGACACGATCTGGTTTAATGAGAGCTACTCTCGTAGACCACCATTTACACACCTAAAGGACCCCCCCGCTAACATGAATCCCTTAGGAGTCGTTATAGACCTCTAAAAGACGATGTATACCACTTTGGAAATCACTGGGTTAAGCGATTTTGACGAAAAGGAATCTCTATTTGGTCCTTTCGTTAAGCGCTTTATTCCTTCGATGTTTTCGACTTGAGTGTGAAAGGTTCGCTGCATACCCCGTTTCTAGAGAAAAACGGTTTTTTTTCCTTCTGTTTATGTACTTTTTGAGCGATACTAAGAGAAGGTTGTTTTTTCCGTCATGAATGCAATTGATATACATCTCCACTAGGATTGAGTGTCTTTGGAACGTTTTTCCATTGACGTTGTGGGCATTATCTTGTGATATCGAGCCTGGTTAATGCATGTGAATTTGCCATTTGAATCACTAGTCATGATTTATTGAGACTGCGTTAGTTAGAATACCCATGGAATGAATACATAACCTAACCCTTAAGGCTGATTGTTATCTGCCCTCTAGTGCTCAATTCCCGGTGTCTCCACTTCAACGTTTAGCTATTCCCCTTGGAAAGAGTGATTATTTCAATACCAACCTACCGTTATTCCATACCACAGCTACTCCGTGCATGCATTAGACGACTGAAACAGAGTCCCTGTTCGGTTCAATCATTAAACAGTTTTATTCCTGTCCTTTAATGTTTTTGACTCGAGAGAAAGTGTCACTGCAATTGTGTGTGTAAAACGTTATTCTTTAGTAAGAACAAGACTAACTATTTGGTTCAAACTGTACTGAAACCATGTGACCCATTTTTATTGGCTACCTAGACCGGTAATAACCTTACTTAATCTGAAATTTCCAAGCTCTATAGATTTATATCTTCAGCTTAAAAATAATACAGACTTTTAGAATCGGTAAGTATTAAAAAATAACTTCAGCACAGTACAAATTAGCTTTTAGTTAAGAGGTTTCATTCTATAAGATATCCTTGAATTATGGAGTAAACTAAAATTTTAAAAATGAAAGTCCAATAATTGAATATTACTTACTCAAGACTATAGCTAAGATAGGCAGCATTAACGAGAAACTCAATATATAAAGATAGTATTCTGAAATAAATAATGAATATTATATCTCTACAAATAGGAATTCAATTTTTGATGCTGTGGTAGAACATATACAAATTAATGGAGATATTGATGTGTTATCTAATAAACTTGTTAATCAGTAAGTAAGTATACCTATTTTGCTATAATAACTCTTCAGAAGTATACAGTATATATATTTTTATATCTCTTTACATTCAGAATAGCTACCGGATGGAATTGGATTAAGTTTCCAAAGGAATGTGTTGGTCTGCTGGGTATTTTTTGTCATTCATGTTTATATGTTTTTATTTATTCTTCATACTGTACTTTTGAACAGATTTTCTGAACCTAGATCCCAATTTTCAACCATACTGGGATCGGGAGATTGAGTTGAAAAATGAATAACTCTTGGAAATTGCACGACAAAAGGAAAACTTTACTTTCCAAAACATATAGCTAACATTATGTAATCTTATCAAATACTGGCCTATACCTAATATCTAGGTACCTTTTAAATTATTATACAGTATATCCGTTTAATGATCCATGTCAATAAAGAAACTAATTTTTCCTCTTCTTTTGCTAGAACCCACACAACATCATAGCCAACTAAATACTTGACAAAGAGGATGGTGCTTTGGGAAAATAGTTGAGAGTTAGGATTTAACAAACATAACATTGAGCATCATTATCCAAAAACATTTAATATATTTTCATCAATTTCATTTATACAAATTGTTTCTGTAGTAGCACATCTTCTTACTATTGCAGTAGATGAGACAATTCTTTCACATAACAAATTAGGATTTCTTCCTGTTATATTTTGAATGATATTCATCTGAGTCGTGGAACTAAGGCTTTTTTCCCCTCCCTGTTATAAGTTTATTTACCACTTGAGTACATTTCTTGTTCTTCTAGATAATTATTTATGCTCATCTGAGTCAGAACTGAATTTCCTTCACGATAACACGTACAGATACTTTTTCCAGACATTCGTAGGACAATTTTCCTAATATCTATATTTGATTCAATTGTGAAACTTATCTTTGCAACCAAAAATATTTCTCCTTCTCGAAATCAAATGTAGGAGTATCTTAAAAAGAAAAACTGTTTAAATGAATAATATAAAAAAGTAGCGTGTGTGTATTGAGGGGGGGGGGGGGGATTGCAGTTTGCATAAAGTATACACTCAATTTTGTGGCAGTGATTTAGAATTTGAAGCAAAAATTTTAATTAGAGCATTAGATTTTTCAGTTTTGTTGTTTATTTTAAAGTAATTTGCATTTGCATTTTATTTAACAACGTGGGAGCAGTATTCAGCAGTTGCTTAGCTCTAGGTATATGTAAAGTAATAGCTTTTTCAACAATTTCGAGCATATTTACGAAAAAAGAGTGAATATAAATAACAAAAAAGCAATATAAAAAACTATATGGACAGTCGTGCAAAAGTAAATAAATTTACCAGAACTTTACCCTTATTCGGGCACCTCTTTTATAAAGTATTTCAATATTTTCAATTTCTAGAATTTCCAGTCTTACGCTTTCAACCAGTTAGCTAGTACCAAAATTTAATTTTTTTGGTAACGCTTTATAAAAAGATATCACATAAGTGAGTTATTACAGCTAATTACTAATCTGACTCATTGTTTTCCCATTGGACGAGCAGAAGTTGTCTGGCGAAAAAATCATGATGGCCTCAAGTCTCAATTGTCACACTTCTATATACTACATGTACTTTATAGTTTCCATTTCAGAGATGGCATAGTAATGCATTTGAAATGAAATACTGACATGTGATATTCGTAATTGTCTCATTTTTGACCTCACTCTGCTTCTTATCCAAATAAATAATTTATTAACTTTTTTCGATAGCATCAGCAGCTAGACGGCAAAGATGTTTTCAGAATGATAAGAATTTACAAAATGTATAGAATTTTAGATAGTGGGAAAAGAATAATTTTCATTAATGACAAATCAAAGCTAGAAGCGACTTTTAGGGATATTTGTAGTGAATCTAGCAATGAAAATTTGTGAGAAAACGGTGATGATAATGTGATGTCATTTTTCTAAAAGCCAGGTTAATAATATAAAATAAATATCAATATGATTACTTAACCAGCTATGTAGGCATTTAAATATGACGTCAAAGGGTTAAGAGATGCAAGTCCATATGTTCAGAATTATCTATGTAATGCAATGCATAGAGCACAGAGCATTTCGATTTAAAATTAATGATAAAATTAAGTATAAAACATAAACCTTTTGTCGGGGAATTGGAACTCAAACATTTGAAGCCCAAAAAACTTACGTAAAGTCCCTGGATCTTAAAGTTTGAAAAATTAGATTACTGTAATAAGCGGTTTATTCTAATAAATGACTACAGTACAACGTCGTTTATCCAAATCAATTAGGACTGGACACTGTTCGGATACGCGATTGTTCATATAACCCGAAACGATTGCGATCCATGCAGTACAAGAAACCGGACACTGTACAATTATTGAAAAGCATCATATGCAGGAAACTTGCTTGAAGAAAAAGCAAAATAGGTGCAAAATGTAGCAATTTCACCTTTATTGTGGAAAATCACTTATTTTTCGCTGTACCACTGTACACCTTCGTTTTTTCGCTGCAAGGATTCTGATTCTCTTGAGCAGCAGTAATTGAGTAGGACAACAGTGATTGTTGTTCGTACCACTCCATAGTTGTCTTATAACGCAGAAAAGTGTCAAATTTGAAGGACCTTGCTACTTTCGTTGTTGTTGTCCTCGTCATCTGTTTCATCGCAGACAGGGTCGGATTCTTCTTGCACGGAAGTCACTCTCGTTATTATTTAGCATTTGAAATCCACAGTCTTCTACTTCGCATGCCATCAGGTTTCTACATAAACAAAACTCAACAAAAGAGCATGTATACACCCCCTTACTTGGAAAAAACTGACCTAATATTCAGCGCAGATGTTTACCAAATCACACAACTGAAATTCCCAAATATTCCTCACCTTGGATTTTCCCGTCACTTTTGGCATCACGCGAAATAACTGTTGAGTATTGCAATGTTCGAAAACGTATCCGGAATTTGACGTTTCGGATAGTAAGCGTTCGGATAAACGACGTTCTGCTGTACTTTTAAAACAATTAAATATAAAAAGGTTCTAATTTAATATATCACTTACTAGAATTCTTTATTCTTGTTGCACGCATTTTAATGCGCCTTTTTAATTCCTGGTAGTTTTGAGTGATTTGTTGGCGCAGTAGAATATTTTGAAAGAGATTCCTTGAAATCCGTTTATTTGTGCTGAAGGCATTGTAAGCGATCTACTGGAACAAGCAACAGCTTGAAAACTGCCTTTAATCGACTGAAAGTGATAGTTTGATTCATCGGAGTCTGAATCAGATAGTTCATCTGGAAAAGAAATGATTGAAACGGATTAAGTGAAAGATTTGAATCGGAAAAATATTTCTTCGCACATATGTTTCTAGGCAATTTTCATTCTTTTATACACGGTCTA
>BMAO01026158.1:0-24898 GCA_019973975.1 Trichonephila clavata | reverse complement strand
AAATACATAAGGCAATTTTCTTGCTCTGTGCAAAAGAAAGTTCTTTTTTCATTGTATAGTGACAAGGGATGAAAAGTGGATTTATTTTGAGAATCCAAGCAATAAATATGGTAGACTCAGGCGCACCATCCATATCGATTGTAAGACCAAATAGCTCTTTGGCAGAAAGATAATGCTTCGTGTTTTGGTTGGATCAGAGGGTGTGTCTATTATTATGAACTGTTAAACCTGGGGAAACGGTTTGCACTTAAACATTGCCAAAAACAATTGACCGATTATAACAGTTCACTGCTTGCAAAAAGACCAGAATACCGAAAGAAGTAACACAGTCATTTTTCTTCATCACAGTTCTCTATCTCATACAGCAAAACCAGTTTATGACACATTGGAAGCACTCAGCTAGGAAATTCTACTTCAGGTGTTGTCTATTTACCGTTACCACTCTGCATATGGTATTGTTCTTGGTAGCACTCTACACTACTCTGCAAATTAGTCAATTTTTGATTTGTCTATTGTAAATGATAATTTTAGAAAGGAACTGTGATTGGACTAACATCTTCAGAATTATAGATAGCAACATCTATGGAATTATAAAAAGCCTGAAAAATAACTAACGAAAAAATCGACAGCTATTTTAAATTATTGAATGTCATGATGGAAAGTTAATTGTTTGATTAGAAAATTACATGTGCTCCACTTCACTTTTGGTTCTACATATCTATGTAAGCAAATCTTTGTCATATGAAAAGTATTTTAAGTTTACAGAGAAGCTGTTTAGCAACTGAATGTCCAAAATAGTGTCAAATTGAAAGAACAGAGGGAATCAAACAGTTTCTAATATTTCCTACTGTGGGGCACCCTGATTCATCTTTGTAGATTGGCTTGGCACGCCAAACTTAAAAGGTTGCTGACCTCTGTTCTGTAACTACTACTCTGATTACCATTTGTTTATATTGATGGGTAACACACTTGCTGAGCAATGCTTTGGTTCCTACAAAGATGCTAAAAAATGGCTCCTTGAATGGTTTGCAACAAAAAGAGAGGATTTTTACTACAGTGGTGTTCACAAATTGCCTGAGAGACAAAGAAAAAAAAATTATATAACAAGTGAGGAAACATACTTAAATAAATAAAGTTATTTTTGTTATTCAGAATTTAAAATGTTTTTAAAGAAATATCTTCATTTTATACTTTTGCACCTGGTATATGTTTCCATTTCAAATTGAATTAAAAAAATTGCTATAAAGTATCATAAATGTAAATTTACATTTTTGGTTGTGGCCAAAAAGATAATCTATTAAAAGATACATTGCGTTACATAAGGAGAAAATTTAAGAATCGTCCCTTTTTTGTTTTAAACAGTAAATATATATTTCAAACACTGATTTGTGTGAACAGTGTATTATTTTCCCAATATCTAAAATTTTAAGATATAAAAACATTTCAAAACAAAGTAAAAAATGCTGAAGTATAATTGCTTAGTTTTTTTTTCTAATATGGTTTGTTGTAAGTGAAGAGAAATATTTTTGCTGTTGTATTTAGGAAAAAAATCTGCATTTCATACTTATGCATCTGGTATATGTGTGCATTACAAATGGAATTTCAAAAAGGCAGCAAAATAGTTTAACTGAAAAGATTAATTTTAGAATTCATTTGATGAAGAACTTTCTAGTAAGGAATGAACGGTCTGTCAAAAATAATACCACTTCACTAACACATTAAGATTCTTTTGATTTTAAGTATTAGCTTTTCAGCTCACAACTGAAAAAAGAGAAATAACGTTTGATAATTGTTAATAAAAAGCCAGAGTATCTTAAATGTAAATTGACATTTTTAGTTGTGACTGAAAAGTACACCTATAAAAAAATACATTGCGTTATATAAAAGCGGAAATAAAGTACCATTGCTTTTCTGTTTTAAACAGTAAACATGTATTTCAAATACTTGATATTATTTTGTGTGAACAGTATATTTTTTTATATCTAAAATTTAGGATGTGGAAATGTTTCATAATAAAGGAAAAAATGGTGTGATGATAAAAAATTTTTCTAAAATGACAAAATATAATTGCTTAATATTTTTAATCATGTGGTGTGTTCATTAGATGTGGTTTAAATGAGGTGTAATGTTTTTGCCGTTGTACTTAGGAAAATAATTTTTTTCAGGGATTAAAAGGAGGGCTGTGTGTCAGTCCGTGGGAGGTTCTCCCAACAAGCGGCCAAGCAGTGAGTTAATTTGCTCTTTTTTTCAATCTAAAAAAGGAATAATATAATTATTGTTTTTAGTTTCATTTTAAAATCTTTCATATTATATGCATTCATTTAAAAGTTATAAACAGACAAACTGTATATATTTCAATTGAAATTATTTTAGGATCAGATTTTCTTTTCTGATTTGCTATAATATTTGTGTTGTTGTTGTGTCCTTCCCGCAGGGAAGGAATGAAAGTTGCCATTGCTTGTGAGACAGGTTGGACTTCTTAACGATCGATGGCGACACCACCTATCTCCACCTCCACAATTTTGGCACTGAACTTAAGGGGAGGGAAATATTCTCTCTATACTCGGTGGTATTTAGTGGCATCGGGCATCCAACCCAGGCCCTCAGGTCTGGAGTCCGATGCTCTAACCCATAGGTTCCCAAACTTTTTAGCCTCATAGACCCTTGACAGATTTTTCAGTTTGGGGTAGACCCCTACTTACCTAATGTTAAATTTGTGCAAATTTATCAATTTAAATGTGTTTTTGACAGCAGGTATAGAGCTATTTACTTTAAAAGATTAAAATTTTTAACTGTAGTGAAGTATAGAAGAGTTTAAAACTTAAGAAAAGACATGTTAGTTAATTTAATTAGTTAGTTTATTAAGTTAGATTTTAACTAATGCATACAATAACTGTTACATAAAATAACTGAGCAACAAACAAAGCTTTTAGAGGGAGGGAGGAATATGGGGATGCAATAATAAATTTCAACATTTGGCATCAATCTCTTATCAGGTTTTAACATCAAATATATCTTCTCAGTTAGTGGTGTCTAGTATTTTCTTTTTTGTTTTGGAGATTGGCAAGCACACTAAAACTCCTTCTCAATCGGAAAAACAATTAAAAACTTTCTCAAGATATTCCATAATATGGAATAAATAACAGGTATACCTTTTTAATGCTAAAATTGTTGACATCGATTCTAAACTTAATTTTTAAGATCTTCATTAGTGCATATTCCTATTACTTTAAAGATCTTCATTAGTGCATATTCCTATAGCTTAATTCTTATAATCTGACCTTTTTTTTCCAAAGTGACCATATGAATTCATTGTCTAAAGTGGTGCTATGATAGTCAAAATATTCTCAAATCTAGTTTCAAAATCTAAAAAAAAGCATTTAAATGTTGGTGATGTCCAAAATTATGCTCCTTTAGTTTAATGCTGTCAAGAAAGGCTGTGTGAAATGTGGTCCTTGTTTTAATAAAATTTATGCTGTTGCCTTGTAACTGCAAAAAACCTCATTAAATTTAGTAAATAAATCTGTTAAATAAGTGAGTCTAGTTAAATTTCCTTTTAATATTAGTCACAATCTGGTTTGATGAGAGCCACTATCGTAGACCCCCATTTTCACCTCATAGACCCCCAAATTATTTTTTTGCTTTCGTGGACTCCTTGCAGATCGTCATAGACCCCTGGGGGTCTATATAGACCACTTTGGGAAGAACTGCTCTAACCACTAGGCTACCCACGGCCCTATAATATTTGTGTAATTTTGCTATGTTTGTGCATTTTGATACAATATTGTTTTTTTTGTTTTAAAAAAAATTGTTATGTTCTTTTTTTCAAAATTGAATGATATTTCCATTTTATTAGACTTAAAATTGAAAAATTGATTAGTTTAAGTTGCAATTTTGAATGAAAAACTACTCTTCAGGCAGTCGCCCCGAAAAGACTTGGAGGTCCACTGACCAATCGCAATCCACTTAATGTTCACCATTGATTTAAATTATCTTTGATACTACAAAAATATATAATATATTAAATGTAAATTGGCTGTTAAATATAAATTTTGATTCTTTTAGTGATTATAAAAAATCAGATGCTTATAGTAATATATAAGTAGATGAAGTTATTAATATATTGATTTAAATTAATATTTTCAGTATCTTATTAATATAATTGTACAGAAATATCAAATAACTGCAGAATTCCTAATTTTTCTTTTTTCAATTAATTCAACTTGAAATCTGTTTCTGCCATCAGTTATATGTTTGGAGTTTATTAATAATAGTAACAACATAAGATCATAAAAATATCACAAAGTCAAACAAATGCACACATAACCAATCATTTTATTTTTAAAATAAATTTTTGAAGTGATCATTTAAACATTTTTGTTTTTATTTTCAAATTATCTGATGGACTGCATTTGATATATATATGTAACACGACGATGTTGTTGGAATGGATTCTTTATAATATGAGATTGATAAGGCAGTACAGTGATTGAATAAACTTGTTTTTTATCCATCTTGAACACAAAAGCAAGACAGGGACAACACATCACAAAAACACACTGCAGCCGGCTACATGTTGACGCAGATAAAATACAGAAGCGAAAGAGAGCTTGGTCCCCAGAAATCTCGCTATTTATAGGCAGCTTAAATCACGTGATCTGTGTGGGTGGATGGATGTAGTTTAAAATCCTCTCGTTAGACGGCTGGTTAACTTATTACTAAAACATTGGTCCTGAAGGGATGGACCAAAGGTAATTAAAAGTTATTAAGAATAAGTAATGGGGATTATTACATTTCCCACCTCCGCAAGACGCGTTTGTGCACCAGGGCCCTTGGTCCACACCCGTATCATACAGAGATATTAAGTACAAAATTAAATTTTTAAATTACCATTATTTAGAAAAATTTTCTCTTCACTTCAACATTAACATAGAAACATTCGAGAATTTGCCAAAGTATAAATCGTGTAAAAATTTTGAAACAAGCATCCACCACATTATTAATATTGGCTATGAATTAAAAAATATTAATTCTTAAAATACAAAAAATAATTTCTAAATATTTATATGAAATTGTATATAAGAGCACTGAGAGTGAAAAGAAACAAATTAGGATGACCCACGCCTTGCACCATCTTTGAGACAAGTTTTACATCTTATCGTGTAAATGTTGCATAATAACTTCAAAAACACATATCCCTAGACTGGAAATTGCAAGTCGACCAAAGAGATTTTTTTTAAAAACTATTTATAACTTTTTTTATGTATTACTTTTATTATGACAAAGGTATAAGTTTGGAGGCAATAGTATATTGACAATCAAAGGTGTATTTATTCCCTTGAGGTACTCACTATGCACAATCCTTACAAAACCCTTATTATTTATTCTAAATGTAAACATTTGCTCATTTATTTATTAATATTTTCTCAGCCTAAGTGCTCACAAAACCATTATTATTTCATACACATTAAAGTTGTTGATTTTCATATCAAATAAATTGTATCATGCTAATAAAGAGTAAATCGAATAGAAACCAAAAATTCTTAAACCACATTAAAAATATATCAAACTGTATCAACATAAAATTCTCAAAATAAAAATATCAAAACTTTGGTATTAATTCAGTAAAACACTTGAAAACACTGTAAAATCATGATTTCTCATCTTAAACATCAAAATCAAAAATATCATTATGAAATATATGCATTTTAACTTCAAAACAAAATGTAGCATTAAAAGTAAATTTAACCGGAAACTTCAAAATGTAAAGCCGAGATTCCTGGAAACGTTTTTAAAATGGTAATAACATTCACATTAATATATACGTAGAGTTGACTGCCCAATCAATTAATTTAAATACAATCGAAAAATGAAAATAATTTGTTACACAATATTGAAAAAACATTAGAATAAACCATAATAACAGTACAATGGTGGTAGGAACCAAAGAATAATTAAAAAAAATGATGGGGGTAAGACCCATAATATTGAAAGAAACTCTGGGGTAAAACCAGACACATAAAATTTGCTGGGGTATAACCAGGCTTTAAATGAAAAAAAAACTATATTGGTACCACTATCCATACTACACCATTTCCTATGGAAGACTTTAAAACAAATATTTTCAAAATATCTAAATCATAAATTAAAACCATAGTAAGATTTTGGATCAAAATAGAATGTTAGAAATAACACTTTAAATTTGCTTTCAAATTATTATGCATACTAATTACAATACTGAGAACATTTTAAAATAAATTATTAAAAACCAATAATATGAAAACACACACTTGTAGCACTAAAGATGTAATCCAATCTGGCTTTCAACACACTGATAATAAAAACTTTTTCTTCTTTCCCATAACTTTTAATTTTACCAAAACACACATCTCGCACACTTCAAGGTTAGAAAGATTTTTTTTTTTCATTTGAGCATCGAACTGTTGATTGAATTGTAGGTTGATTTTCTCTTTAAGATATATTTGATGGTGAAGATTTCTTATCCTTACAAAACATGCAGAAACTTGAAGCTTTACAAGGGATTTTTTTTTCTTTTTTAACATAACGGTTAAGCACATAAGTAACGGGAATTTCCCCGTATTTGACGAAAGGGGAATACCCTTCGGGCCTCGATTCGTTTTCGTTCACATTTCATTAGTAGAATTTTCACTTTTAGGATTTTACTTGATGATATTTCCTCTTCGTTCCCGCGTTCCCAGCAGGTTATTTTATCCTGTCAGGGCGTGGCAAGTGATTTCTTTCCCGCGCAACTAACACGATCCTGCAGACTCTTGTAACACGACGATGTTGTTGGAATGGATTCTTTATAATATGAGATTGATAAGGCAGTACGGTGATTGAATAAACTTGTTTATTATCCATCTTGAACACATAAAAGCAAGACAAGGACAACACATCACAAAAACACATTGCAGCCGGCTACATGCTGACGCAGACAAAATACAGAAGCGAAAGAGAGCTTGGTCCCCAGGAATCTCGCTATTTATAGGCAGCTTAAATCACGTGATCTGTGTGGGTGGATGGATGTAGTTTAAAATCCTCTCGTTAGACGGCTGGTTAACTTATTACTAAAACGTTGGTCCTGAAGGGATGGACCAAAGGTAATTAAAAGTTATTAAGAATAATTAATGGGGATTATTACATATATATATTAAATTAATATTCTGAAGACTTTTTTTAAAATTTTATTATGTACAATTTTTTTAATTAAAAAAATATTAAAACTTTGTGCAACTAACAGTTGTATCATGTAAACTTTTTTAAAATTATTTATTGAGATAATTTTGTAGAAATTAACATTTTCAGAAATGTAAAATTTTTTTTTCACATACAAATAATTACATTCATTTAAAGGCCACGGTGAAACTTTTTAAAACATAAGATATTTTAATTTAAGGTTATTTTGTCAAAATATATAAATTTTAAAATGATTTAAAAAGTGCATATTATTTCAAATATTACTTGGCGTTATATTTTGTAAATGCAGAAAATATTTCTTCTGAAGTTTTTATAATTTATGTAAGTTTTAATATTCTGTTTTTTTTAATTAGGCCCTCCATCACCCTCCATCCCAGAACCATCCTTCCCAGTCCCTGTGACCACCAGGGGTAATGATTTTTATCATATCTTTCTTTTTGATTTTAAATGAAATCATATTTTACATGTCATTTCACTCACATATCAATATTTAGTCAATTAGAAAAATTTATATTTAAAGATAAATTGATTATGTATTTTAATCTTAAAATTTGAGATTTCTGTATCATAATCTTGTTTATTTCCCAGCCAGTTAAGTAACTAATTTTATTTTGTGTTACATGTTCATAAACAAAGTGAAATATGTTTCTGTATTTGTTGGCTAAGTTGCGAGTTAGGTGACTGTGGACATGTAAAATAACTTATTTCTTCAATTTAGAAATATGTATTTTCAGATATCAGAAAATCAACCGGATCTTTAACTGTGACATGAGAGGATCATTGTTATCCAGTTCCACAGGATATAAGTGTTGCACAGGATGTACATTTTCTCCGCCTGCCGTTTTAAATTTTACTTCCCTGGTGCAACCATCTTTTCCAGGGAACATGTCAATCCTCTATTCTAAAGGCCAGTCTACTGGGTTTTTTTTTGTCCCACTTTGCTTGTATAGCTTAACTTCTGCTTGGTGGCTGAACTAACATGCTTAACAACATTAAATGTTCTATTCGAAATCTTCCCCGCTATTCATTTCATAAAGTTTGTTGATACTGAGATCAATCTTATGAAGATATTTACTCAATCCAAATTATCTAAGTCATTTAACTCCCACTGTTCAAATCTTTTGAATAAATACTGGAGGTGTCTGAGGATTTATGGCATTTGGATCTTCTGACAAATAGTTCCGAAGTTTGGAATTGATAGTGATGTCAAATACCTCTTTGTAATAATATGAGACCTTTCCTATAAACTTTTCTTAGCAGCTTCACCATCTGAACTAAGTGTTTCCAAAAACCATCCTTCCAAGCATCTGGAGGAAGGTTAAATTTACTCTGAAGCAGCGTTCTCGAACCTTTCCCAATCAAGGGAACTGATTCATTTGTTAGCACCAGTAGAATTGGTTCCCTTATCACTGTATATATTTTTTGGCCTTCCTCGTCTTGCAATGCACCTTCTAAATCCTAAATGAAATCCATTAGTTAATAATTGATGCTTTAATTCAAGGTGGATGGCCCTTTACACTGCATGTGTAAGCAATAATATCCATACGATCTCTTAAATGATGTGGTCTTACCAAGTGCACTCCAGTAATTTCAAATACCTCAGCTTCCATTGCACTGTTTTCTGGGTGCGGAGCAGTTTTTTTTTTCCGCTGCATATCTTTTGTATTTTCCATACTTCGATACAACTCTTTGATTTGTCTTTTAAGTCCCATAAGAGCCTAAATTCTTTGCTGAATATCGGTTATAATAACTGTAGTTCCAGCATGTGGAGAAGGCAAATGAGGTTCAAAGATCAATCTTTCTTCTATTGGGAGATCTGATGCTAAAACTAAAGTGCTTATAACATTTTCTGCATCATCTTTTTGTGTTATTTTAGTTTTCAATCTGATTAGTCCTTTGGAATCAGAATGTGCATAAGGTTTTCATTCTTGATTTTAGGTTTTCATTTTTAAGGGTTTTTTTTAGCAGTTTTCACAACTTCATCTATTTCTCTTTTCAAAAAGAGATGCAAATTTTTCTGTATAATTATTGTTTAATGAGTCACTATTTTAAAATACAATAGGATAACGTAACAGCTCTCTTAAAATATCTTCCGGTATGCGTCACTGAACCAAAGGAAAAATATTGCTGAATACTTGTCACATGTTAAACAATTTATTCCAAAGCTCATAAATAAGTCTGCAATTTATCAAAAATTTGCAAAGTATTTATTTTTGTTTGTTTGTGTAGTGCTGATTATGAATAGCTCATGAACATAGTACTCAATAAGCAATTGATTTCTTTCCAAAACATTATTTTAAACTTTCAATTACTTTAGAGTAATTTTCATTTATTGGAAGATAACTGCCAATAATTTCACATGCTCTTGTTCCTTCATTCCAAGAAGGCCGCGGTGGCCGAGTGGTCTAGGCATCGGATCATGGCTAGCGTGTCATGAGTTCGATCCTGGTACCACTAAAGATTCGCGTGTAGGGGAGCGATGCACGTTAAATCTGTCGAGAGCTCAAACGTCCTCCCGTTGGTGTGGTGTGGTAGTTAGGAGAGGGGGGTGCCAGCTCAGGTGTCGTCCGCGTCACTTGACCATGGTTCAAAATTACGCGGACCGTTCCCAAAAGCCCTCGTGTAGCTGAACAGTGGGACGTTAATATTCACTCACTCCAACTGAGGAGTTTCAGCACATTTGCCAAACTCAAAGATAGAAAGAAGAAAATACTGGACACTATTAACCGAGGAGATACTTAGGGTTAAACCTGACAAGACTGATACGAAATGTTGAAAAATTTTTTTGAATCCCCAGATTCCTCCCTCACACTAAAAGCATTTGTTTGTTTCTCAGTTAAATTATGTATCAGTTATTTTTATGCATTAATTAAATTTTGATTTAATTAATTAACATGTTCCTTAAATTTTATACACTGTAATTCACTACAGTTAGAAATTTAAATTTTTTAAAGTAAGTAGCTCTATACC
The DNA here is from genome assembly GCA_019973975.1 of Trichonephila clavata. Lineage (NCBI taxonomy): Eukaryota > Metazoa > Arthropoda > Arachnida > Araneae > Nephilidae > Trichonephila > Trichonephila clavata. Next base: position 14,710 of record BMAO01026158.1, on the reverse strand, counting down.
AGCTATCAAAATCACATTTAAGTTGATGAATTTGCAAAAATTCAATAGTAGGTAAGTAGGGGTCTACCCAAAAGTGAAAAACGTGGCAAGGGGTCTATGATGCAACAAAGTTTGGGAACCTCTGGTTTAGATGGACAACCTGAACTAGGTTTGGGTGTATGAACTCCTGTTGATTTAAAGATATTAATAACACGCTGGATAGATGAATACTGCCGTTCAACGGATCAGGCAATATCTCGACGACTTTTTCCATCTTTCCATATTTTCACAATGATTTTACGCTCACTGATACTAATTTCCTTCCTTTTATTTTTTATATCCTTGAATTGCTTCGTATCTCACAAAAACATTAAAATTATTGCGTCACAACTTTCTTACGCTATTTAACTTGAAAACTGAATGCAAAAACTTTGTTAACCTATAACGCCTTCTGAAAAGAATTTCAAGAATCAAGAATATTCAAATAGTGAACGCACACTTTTTCTGCCTACGATTTGTGTACTTCGCTACAAAACTCCCAAAGAAAACCCGCTGAAGAAAGGTATCTCTCGTCGAGAGAATTACAGCAAATAAAAAAAATGTTTTTTCTTTATTTGGTCATTGGATCAAAGATATCTAATGAGTGTATTATTAGATTTAGATTTTGAATAACTTTACATTGAATTGGAAAATCGCTTAAAAATTCGATTTTAAAAAATGTAAAGCGAATTTTGAGGAAATCTACGTTTATAGCGTCAGTCAGACTTTGGGCCCCCTAGAAGCCTTGTACGTTACGCCACTGCTACTGCCCAATGTCATAGGTGTGATGAGGTAAGGAAAAGAGTTTATTATTATAACTTAAAAAAAATACGGAATATGTACTAACCTACAGAACTAAAATAAAAATACAACACTTTAAAAACCGCAAAATACCATAGAAACTTGATAATAATCGCCCCAAATATAATTATATCAAGCCATACATTTATTATGAAACAATTCAAAATATACTGCTGGCCACCGTAAATGCAACACCCTGAAGAAAGCATGCAAATAACATGAAATTAACAACATGCATTAGCTGAGGTGAGATATGCAAATGATTAGAATTTCAGCGCAGACACACATCACGCACGCCTGTGGCGCCACCTCAAAGCGCTATTTAAGGCTTGGAGATTTCGACGATTTCAAGTTCGGCAATTGTGATTTTCTTGTGGTTTTTTCAAAAAACGATCAGTTATGTCTCGTAGAAAACAGCGATCAGCTTTTGATCAAGTATCCGAGTTCGACAGAGGAAGGATAGTGGCCTACCGAAATAGTGGATTATCTTTCAGGGAAATTGGTAGTCGTGTTGGACGAAACCAAACAACTGTAATGCGGATATGTGACCGTTGGGTGCAGGAGGATACGACGGACCGACGTGGTCGATCGCATCCACCTCAGTGCACCACTTCACGTGAGGAAAGGCAAATTGTGCGCATGGCAGTGACGGATCGCTCAGTCACATCACGAACCACCATAGCATAGCACATTGAGTCTGTAACGCATCATTCAGTGTCTGCGCGTTCCATTCGACGCCATTTACAGCAGAGTAGTCTATCCGCAAGACGTTTATTGCTTGGTGTACCTTTGACGCAGAATCACAGACGTCTGCGCCGCCAATGGTGCGATGAAAGAAGGATGTGGGCGGCAGAATGGAATGAAGTTGTCTTTACTGACGAGTCACGCATCTGTCTGCAACACCACGATGGTTGGATTCGAGTCTGGAGACATCGTGAAGAGAGGATGCTGAACAGCTGCGTTATGCACCGCCACACTGGTCCTGCACCGGGTATTATGGTATGGGGCTATATTGGATATCACTCTCGCACTCCTCTAGTACGCACTGCCGGTACTTTAAACAGCGAGCGCTACATCTCCGAGGTGTTGGAGCCAGTTGTCCTTCCTTACCTTCAGGGCTTGACCACAGCCATATTTCAACAGGATAATGCGCGACCACACATGGCACGCATTGTCCAGAGGTTCTTCGTCAATCACCAGATTGAATTGCTTCCCTGGCCGGCTCGCTCTCCTAATGTTTCGCCGATAGAAAACATGTGGTCCATGGTTGCTCAACGATTGCCTCAGATTACACCCCCAGCTGCCACACCAGATCAACTTTGGCAACGTGTGGAAGCTGCTTGGTCTGCTGTACTCCAAGAACACATCCAAAGTCTCTTTGAATCAATTCCGAGGCGTGTGGCAGCGGTGATCTCCAACAATGGCGGCTACTCTGGCTACTGATTCTGGCAGGAACCACACTTCACGGAAGTCTATAAATTTATTCATTTGATACTTGGTCAACATGTTATCTACGAAATAAATTTTGTTGTGCTATCTCTTGTCTTTCTTGGTGTTGCATTTACGGTGGCCAGCAGTGTATTATCAATTCCCTCCGTAATTCCGTTGAGAAACGTTCTCCATCATAACTGTTCTTAGCGGATTTCAATTTAACAAATGGAAAATGCAAACCAAATTCCACTATTCTAGTCCTTGTAGTTCGAAAAAAGGAAATTTTTTTTGTGTCAATACGCCCCAGTAACCCCATGCTCCCCCAGGAGTTGATTCCCTAAAATACGTTCTTAGTTAATCCCTATTCAACAAAAGAATCATGCTTAACCAATTTCAAGTATGTGGGTCTAACAATTCAAAAACGTGATTTTTTCCCCATAATTCCCCGTGACCTCTCGCAACCCTCCTTGGGGGTTTATTTTCGTTTTAATGTTTCGTTTTAATGGAATTCTGTTCCATGAAAGGAACATGCCCACCAATTTTCAAGCAGGTAGGTATAAACGGAAATATTTATCCATTACGCCCTTAATCCCCCGAAATGAAACTTGTGGTTTAATTTTCACGAAACCCATTTTGTAGCGGTTCTCTACTCTGCAAAAGTAATCTTTAACCAAATTTCAAGACTGTACGTCTAATAGTTTAAAAATGGGAATAATTATCTATAGAGCCCCTTGAGAACCCGGAAACCACAAATTGGGGGACTGTTTTCTCAAAACCCATTTTAGGAAATGTACTGTATGAAAGGAATCTGCTTACCAAATTTGAAGACTGTGAGTCTAATAAATTAAAAATGGAAAACGACTATCTAGAACGCCCCTTGAGCTCCATCAACGCCACCTGTGGTTAATTTTCAGAAAACACATTTTATAGCTGATCTTTACTCATGAAAGGATTCTGCTTATCATATTTCAAAAATGTACTTCCAGTAGTTTAAAAATGGAAACAATTATTTATAACGCCCCTTAACCCCCGTAACGCTCTTTGCTGTTCGAATTTCGCAAAGTCCGTTCTTAGCGGTTCTCTACTCCATGAAAAGAATATGTCTATCAATTTTCATGTCTGTAGATTGAATAGTTCCGGAGATATCGTGATTAGTCAGTCAGTCAGTGAGTGGGTGAGTCGCTTTTCTCCCTTTATATATATATATATAGATAAATAACTCAAATTTGCTGGTCTTAATTCAGTGCCAGCTTTAGAAATCGTAATAGGTCTCCTTTTTAGTCCATTGACTCTTTTGGTTTCTTCCATTTTTATTGCACTATATGTATGTATATAAATATGTATATATATATGTATATATAATATATATTATAATATGTATATAATATATATACACGTATATATATATATCGTCTCCCTCCACCACTTTTCTCTACAAAAATAAAACTTCGGAAATTATTTTTTCCCTCAAGTCTCAACTGAAGATATACCAAATTTTTCTTCAAAAAATTTAAACTCCCTTCCCTCTTCTTAGTCTGATGGACTTTATTTTTGATATCCAAGACAACAATCATAAATTTGCTTGTGAATTCACTGAAGAACTTCCTCTGTAAATCATGAGTCTTATGAAGATAATTTCATGAAAAAATTGATAGGAACATCAGATTTCAAAAGCGCACTACTGTTTTCCGCACCGCTCCTCTTTGGAATTTAAGCATCGCAATCGTGTCACTAGAAAAGGAGATCAAAGCAGTAAAAATTCAAAAGAAAAGAGCCGATCACGAAAATGCACCAATTTTATCTCCGCTTAATAATCGGTGACACTAAAAATAACATTATGAGAGTACAAACGCAGACTATATACAATAAATATTCTGAAAACGTTGCACGTAGAAAATAAAAAAAAGGAAGCTTAGTTTTGAAATTTATTCAATGAATATTATAATTTAATTGAAGGCTGTGAAATTTGTGTCACATTTTCATGAGTATTGAAAACACTGGCGGAGCTGGTCCCGAGTGGACCTTGTATCATCCTTGAAGGCACTCTCTTAGGCCACCCCTGCGATTTTTTGCTTACGGGTTTGGGTGCCCGCCCTCAAAGCTTGAGGCCCCGTATCATTGATACGCGGTAACTATGCCCCTGATTGGAAATAGCATTAATTTGTAAAACAAGAAATGGAATGCTGTTAAATAAGGACACGACAAAAAGTGCTCTAGTTAATATTTTCTAAGAAAAATGACATTTTCTTTTGAAAGATTCAAATCGAAACTTTATTTCCATAATAAGCATCCTTCTATGACAATTTCAAATACAATTTGTATCTAAGAGATATGAGCAGAAAGAAACTTATTAAAATTTCGCTTATTTTTATCAAACAAAGAGAATTATATCGATAAATAAATAAAGGTAATAAACATAAATAAAACCAATATCCCCTAAAACTCGAAAAAAAATATTTTTTCTAAATTTCAAATAAAGATCTACCAAATTCTTCGTCGAAAAACTAAAACTCCCACCCATATTTCCTTTCCCTTCTTAATCTTATGGGCATTGTTTATGATACCTAAGACAATGTAGACGTATTTGTCAAGAGACAATTTGAACGTTTTCTTCCTTAATATCCGGAGCCTTATAACGATGATTTTATAGAAAAGTTGAAATGAATTACATAATTTCTAAACTACTATACCAATTTCCACAAAAAGGGATAAATGTCATCCGAAACTAGGAAACAGTAAAATTCTACAATAGAATTCCCTCAAAAATGTTGTACTCAAAGACCTACCCTGAAATACAATAATTCATGTGACAAAATATCAAGTGCATTACACTCAATTATTTTCCATATGAATGGGAAAAACTGATATAATAATTATACCCAAATTAAGCAAATATATCCTATGTTTTCCGACAAATCTAGACCGATTAGCCTCATCATTTCTGCAGAAAAATGTATTTTTGTGTAGATTCCAGAACTATATATACTTAGAAGTGCAATGCACATTTTGATACCAATCCACTAGCAAGGCTTTCAAAAAAAAAAAAAATGTCTCCGCACACGATTTTGTGCGGCAGTAACAGAACATTATTCAAACGTTGAAACTATTTGTAGAAAATTCTTTCACATCCATTTCCTAACCTCCCCCCCAACCCGCTCCATTTACTAACACGTTTTTCTTCTCGATCTGGTTCTTCAAAGAGCGCATGCGCTCTCATACCGACTACATCTGTCAATCATTTCTAAACCACACCCTGTTGCTATAGTAACGATAGGTTTCCAGAAAACAAGCTTTATCTTTATGACGTCATCCGAGTTGCAAACAACGCCATCTGTTGGATAAAGCAGATTTGTGAAATTTCGACTACGCTCTTAAGGTAAATTATTCAAAACACATACGTAATATAAGCAATTGTCTAGTTTACCTGAAAATGGAAATTAAAAAAAAAAAAGACTTGCGCATGTGAAAAAAAATTATCCTCTTACTGCAAAATATTTTTTATTTTTATAAAGTAATACACGCACGCGCACATGCACACACATTTAGAAGTGATGATACGAATTAACACTATATCAATACGTTTAAGAGGTAATAATACGATTGACACTTAATATTGCCATGTTTTTATTAATTCGCTTACTTGTATATCTGTCAGTATGGAATTTTGTAATTGATTTTAAATAGACTTCCCGATGAGCTAGAGACTCAAAATTTGGACCATAGCTCAGAAGTGGATGACAGTGCGCAAAAATGTGAAGAAAGAAGGGGGGAAAAAGGGGAGGAATTTTATAGTTTTTAGTTCTTTATAAAAACGTGGTACAATATAGTTTTTTTTAAATTGAAACTTTTTCTTCTCGACACACTTTTATTAGTTTATCTATAGAGACGGAATCTTTGAAATACAACAATGGAGGGCATTTATAAATATTTTAGACTACTTTAGTCATGGCTGTCATCTGTATTTTAAAGCTACAGCTGAAAGTTTATTCTGATTATTGACTTTTATACTTAGCCCTATTGTTACTGATTTCTTGTGGCCTCCTTATCATTGCTTTATTCATGTATGAAGGGATATGCTTATTGTTTATTTGCCCCCCCCCCTATAACCTGTTTAATATAATAATACTTCAAATTTAATTATCTCTATCCTTTGTTTTATGTAATAATTCTTTTAGAGAAAATTATCTGATGTGTTTTTTGTGTTTGATATATTAATTTAATATATTTAAGACTTCTTAAAAATCTTTATTAAATTGCTACAAACTTTTTTGGAGGGGGGGGGGAGAAAAAAACTAGAATTACATCTGCAACAAATAGCTGCTTCATGTTAACTTTTTAGAACTATTTTTGAGATAATTTGGGGGAAATAATCTTTTTGGTTATGTGAATTTTGTTAAATATGTTGCAGAAATACTTTGCAGTAGGATTTATTAAATGTAGATTCTAAGCACCTTGAAAGCACACAGCAATCGTTACAGAAGTGTAATAAAAAGGTAAACACTAGAGATGTTGCCAGATGTAACAAAACGATTACTATTAATTTGATTATTACAATACTCTCCCTAAATCAAAATAATCTAACAATATAAAAAAGGTACATATACATACACCTTAATACACTAATAAAATCTGTCACTTAGAATACACATGCTAAAAGAAAATAGAATAACACATTAAATACAAAATTGCAATGATTATAGTATAATACATGTATACACACATGCTCTAATTAATTTCCAAAATTATACATTCCTAGCATTAACTTGAGTTTTAAAAATCTATCTTTAGCAAGAGGTTTAGTCAATATATCAGCAGCCTGGACTTCACTACTACAATTTATGACATTAAGTTGCTTGTTTTCATATTGTTCTCTAATAAATTTGTAACGAAAGTCAATATGTTTGGTCCTATTATGGAATTCAGGATTTTTCACTAAACGGATGGCACTTTGGTTATCCATTTGAAGACTTGGAACAGAAGTCACACAGCACAGTTCTTTTAAAAGATTGTTCAACCAAATCGCTTCTTTCACAGCTTGACTTTCTGCGATAAATTCAGCTTCAGTTGTTGAGAGAGCAATGCAATTCTGTCGTTGACTTCTCCACGCAATAGCACCTCCATTATACTTGAACACCATTCCTGATGTTGATCTCCTGGTTAATGGATCACCAGCATAATCTGAGTCACTGTATGACTCAAGCGTAGCACTAGTAACACCCAGATACATAATGCCACACTTTTTGGTTCCATTAAGATACCTCAGGATCCTTTTCAGCATGGTCCAGTGTATCTGTTGAGGTTTATCCAAAACCTGGGAAAGCACTCCCACTGCATATGCTATGTCAGGTCTGGTGACAATAGCCAGGAACATAAGACTACCCACAGCTTCTCGGTAGGGTACATCAGCCGAAAGAGATACTGAGTTATCTGTAGTAATAGCACCCTTTTCGATAGGTGTACCAACTGGATTTGAATTAATCATATCAAAGCGAGATAGGATCTTCCTACAATAAGCCTCTTGGTGTATAAAAATTTTAGCACTTTCAAGATGCTCAATTTGCACACCAAGAAAATAATTAGCTTCCCCTATCACTACAGAGAATTTACTTTCAAGCTTCTTAAGAAACATTTTCACTGTCTGCTCTTCATCTGCTGCAATGATTCCATCATGAACATACATAATAAGATACATTGATTTTTTATCATTAAAAAACAAACATGGATCACAGTTTGATTGCTTCAATCCACTGCGTTCAGCAAAACTTTTGAAACATTTATTCCAACACCTTGGAGCTTGTTTTAAACCATATATAGACTTTAGTAACTTACATACCTGACCAGAACTATCACTAAATCCTTCAGGTTGAGTCATGTAGATATCCTCGGAGAGGTCTCCATACAGAAAAGCAGTTTTTACATCAAACTGACCTAGCTTCAGTTTTCGAGCAGCAGCAATGCTCAGGACAGTTCTGATGGTATCCCACCGAACTACAGGACTGAAAGTTTCACTAAAATCAACTCCAAATTTTTGGCTGTATCCTTTAGCAACAAGTCGAGCTTTAAAACGCTGTACAGTTCTATCAGCATTTTGTTTCACCTTGAATACCCATCTATTACCTATGGCTTTTCTGTCAGAGGGTAAATTTACAAGTATCCAGGTGTTATTATTGGATAGAGATTCCAACTCTTCCTTCATAGCAGCAAGCCATTTGTCGCTATCTTCAGAAGCCATTGCTTCTTTGTAGGTCTCAGGTTCTATGTGTTCTGCCAATAGAACAAAGCTGTCAAATTTGGCTGGCATCTTTAATATGGACCTGTCACGCAAATTTCTGCTACTCTGCTGAACTAAGGTTTCTTCTGTATCTTCAGCATTACACGATATCTCCTCCATTTCTTTTTCCACATCTGCTTCTGGTGTTTGAAGCGGCTTCTTCACTATTTCCATATCTGAGTTTTGAATATCAGTAGAAGATACATCAGGAACACAGCTAAGTTTTTCATTTTGGAATATCACATCTCGACTCAGGATAACCTTGTTCTGATCTTTTATCCATATTCTATAACCATCTTTTTCACCACTGTAGCCAACAAAAACTCCTTTAACACTCTTTTTGTCCCATTTCCTCCTTTTTTTGTTGAGGTACATGGACAAAGCACTCTGTTCCAAATACATGCAGGTGGTCAATATTGATAACTTCTTTGGAAAACCACAGTTCATAAGGGCTTTTGTCTTTAACTGATGTTGGCCCTGTTCTGTTCAACACATAAACAAACGTGTTCACTGCTTCTGCCCACAGTTTCAAAGGAAGATTTGTAGCATAAATCATAGATCTCGCACTTTCAACAATAGTTCTGTTTTCACGTTCTGCAGCTCCATTTTGTTGAGGCGTGTATGGCATTGACATACGAGAAGAGATTCCTGATTTTTCAAGAAGACTCTTCACTGTTGAATTTATAACCTCTCCTCCACCATCACTTAGCACCTCCTTGATCATATGCCCAGTATTTTTCGCTTCATTAAGAAACGTTTCAAGGCACTTGGAAACTTCATTCTTGGACTGCATGAAAAATACCCGACGGTATTTGGTGAAATCATCTTTGAAACAAACGTAGTACTTAGCACCACCTAGAGACTGCTGCTGCATTGGACCACATACATCTGTATTTATCAATTCTCCTGGCGTAGTAGCCCTTTGTTTCCTTGTTCCAAAGGGACGACGACTCTGCTTGCCATAACAACATCCATCACATATTTGGCTGTCTTTTGCATCACCTTTTATTTGATATTTTCTCAGTATATCCTTAACATGAGCCTTGTTTTGATGACACAGTCTTTCATGCCACAATTGTAAGTATTGGTCTGCCGAGGCAACACATACTTCAGCAGCAACACATACTTTTGGATAAAGAACACGCATTTCTAATGCATATAAGCCATGCACAGTTCTTACTTCTTTCAAGCGCACTCTGTCATCTCTCAAGAGGGAACACTCATCTTTTGATGCCTGGAACTTGAAACCCCTTTTTAAGGTCTGACTGATGGAAAATAGATTTCTACTAATGTCAGGAACATACCACACCTCTGTCAGATGATGCTTCTCCCATTTGCTATTGACCTTAATTTCAATATTCACAGTTCCATGTCCATAAGCCATAATTGCATCACTATTTCCCACATATACTGGCTTAGGTGAGACAAATTTAGTGAAGTCCACAAAATTTTTGTGCTTAGTCATGTGAGCAGAGGCTCCACTGTCGGCAATCCACACTTCACTTTCTGGAACACCTTCCACAGTACACACAAAAGCATCACCTTCAACTTTTGGTTTACTTCCTTTCTTCCAACAGTCCTTAGCAAGATGACCTGGCTTATACGACAGACGTAACATTTTCTCTCAGGTTTCTTGAAAACTTTCTTCCTAGTAGCAACCAGGGCTGTGGAATCTGTTGATTTTGAAGGTAGCCTCATTTCAATAAGGCGAAGTCTTTCAGTTAATTTATTGACTGATTTCTCCTCTATGGGAACTGACTCCCAAACATTCTTGAACTCAAAATATTCTGATGGCAATGTAGACATGAATCTGCTCATCAGCAGGAGATCCGGCAATGTTGTTTTAGCAACACGTCTTAGCTCGTCGTTTAATTCACTAAAGTTCCTTTGCAGCTTTGCAATATGGCTTGCAATATCATCCTCCAGTTCTTTTTCACTGCAAAAAAATTCTCCATCAAATGATCGAGTCTTTGCCCGGAACTCTGCTCATATACCGACAGCAATTTTTCCCACACACTATTAGCTGTGTTGCAAACCGATGTCAATTCAGCATTGCTGTCATCCATATTGCCCACAAGAATCAGTTGTGCCAGGGAGTAATCTTTAACGAAAGCCTTCTGCGCTTTCTCATACGCAGCAATAGCTTCAGCTGAAGCCTCGGCCGGTAATCTTGGGCATTCCCGATCTCTACAAACATCATGAACATCGTGATGTCGCAACAAGAGTTCAATTTGCCGCTTCCATTTACTCCAATTTGAAGCTCACACAAGCTTTTCAATATGAGCTTTGAATTCCATTTCAGTCTCTGTACACGTGCTTAGGCCTAACAAACACCACGCAGTATTTTAACTTATAATTTCTTTAAAAAAAAAAAACATCTTTTCTTTACGAAGACACTTAACAAATCTCAGGGATTTCTGGGCCCATAACCTGTTGCAGAAATACTTTGCAGTAGGATTTATTAAATGTAGATTCTAAGCACCTTGAAAGCACACAGCAATCGTTACAGAAGAATGGTAATAAAAAGGTAAACACTAAAGATGTTGCCAGATGTAACGAAACGATTACTATTAATTTGATTATTACAATAAAATATAGTTAATTATATTCATTTAAGGATATTCCTAAGGATAGTAAAACTTTTTAAAACACATATCTTAATTTAATAAACCATACAATTTTAAATTACTTAAACATCTGTATGGATTTTGTTTCAAATATTGCTTGGTGTTATATATTGTAAGTTCAGAAAATGTTTTCAGTAGTTTTTATAATTTGCATAAGTACTAAATCTGTTTTATTTATTGTTTTCTTTAGTTGGCCCTCAGGAGAGGCAAACTGTCCCCCAGCAGAACGAGTGCAAACTCGTTCTATGACTAGAAGGGGTAATGAAATTTTTTCATATATATATTATTTTTTGAGTTAAAATGGAATCCGATTTTCCTTGTCATTTCACTATTGTCACCTTGTCATTGCTACTATTATTATTTAGTTAATTTAAATAATTTATAAGAGGAAACTATAGTTCATTTGATTATGTACTTTAAGTTAAATAACAAATTTGTAAAACTGAAATAAGTGTCTTAAGTATATCTTCCAGAACAGATTATGAGTCTAAGATATGAATATTTGTGTTGAGATTCTATCTGAAATTTTTCTCATTCAAACATTTCTCTACAAAGTACTAATAATTGTGTGGTTTTTTTTAGTTACAAGTATACTGTTCTGATTACAATTACTTGCATACTTTACCACCAAATATTATGTGAATTTTATCAGATACAAATAATTTTATTCATTTAAGGGTATTCCTGACATGGTGAAGTTCTTTAAAACATACAATATTTTAATATTTAAAATGAGTTTTCAAAACATAATATTTTAAATGATTTAAAAAGTGAATATTAATTTTGTTCCAAATATTGCTTGGTGTTATATTTTGCAAACGCAGAAAATATTTACTAAAGTTTTTATTATTTATATAAGTGTTAATGTTCTGTTTTTTTTTATTAGGACTCCAAGCCTCCTCCTCTGAACTGACCTTGCCTGTTCCCCTGGCAACCAGGGGTAATGGATTTTTTATCATACCTTTCTTTTTGAATTTAAATAGTCATATTTTGTTTTCATTTCACTCGCATATTATTTAGTATAGTAAATTAGGAGTAGTTATAATTATGTATTTTAATCTTAAAATTTGAGATTTCTATTTCAATATCTTGTTTCATATCCAGCAAGTTAAAATTTTAGAAAAAAATAGTTTTAGAGCTCAAAAGTTAGTCATAACTGGACAGTTGAATAATTTTCCTTCCACTTCTTGCTTTCATTTCACAGTCACTGTTTTCAGAGTTCAGGTAGCCGAAAAACAGCTAGATCTTTAAACTGTGACAATAATGGGTTCATCGTTATCCAGTTCCAATGGATACTAGCATTGCAAAGGATGTACAAATTTTCCGCCTGCTGTTTTTGACCTGGTGCAACCATCTTTTCCTGGGTACATAACAATAATCTTTCGTTATGGCCAGTCTAATGATTTTTTTGTACCACTTCCAGCTATAAAAATATCTCCCACCTTTACTTGTTTAGCTTCACTTCTGTTTGATGGCATGACCAACATGCTGAAATGTTCTTATCAAAACCTTTTCAACAGTTCATTTTATAAAGTTTGTTGATTCTTAAATCTTAGAGATATTTACTTTATCCAAATCATCTAAGTTGTGAACTCCCACCTTTCGAGTCTCTTGAAGAAACATTGAAGGTGCTGGAGGAGTAAAGTAATTTGTATCTTCTGATAAATAGTTCAGAAGTTTGGATTGGATAATGCCCTCAAATACATCCTGTAATAAAGTGAGGCCTTTCCTAGAAACTCTTCTCATAAATTGCCCGAAAGATAAGAAAACTGTAACAAGTTAAGGACCATACTAAATAAAGCACTTTTTATCACTTTTCTAAATTTAGCATGTTTTTTTAGAAGAAAAAAATCTGCATTTCATAGTTGTGTGTATGTGTGCATTTCAAATGGAATTGTAAAAAGACATCAAGATAGTTTAGCTTAAAAGACTAATTCTAGGATTTAGTTGATGTTCTTAGTAAGAAATGATTAGTCAGTCAAAATTTTAAATCCATTTCATCAACAGATTAATATTCTTTTTATTTGAAGTATTAGCTCTTCAGCTCACAAGTGAAAGAAAGGAGAATAATGTTTAAAAATTGATATAAAGTGCCAGAATATCTTGTATGTTAATTGACAATTTTGGTAATGACCAAAAGTACACCTATTAAAGTATGCTGTGTTACATTAAGGATAAAATTTAAGAAGCATTGATTTTTTGTTTTAAACAGTAAATATTATTTTAAACATTGGTATTATTTTGTGTGAGCAGTGTAATATTTTTTCAGTATCTTAAATTTAGTAGATATAAACATTTGAAAATAAAGTATAAAATGCTGTATTAATGAAAATTTATTATTCAAAAATGCCAAATTATAATCTCTTGGGAATTTGTTGAATGTGGTGTGTTCAGTAGATGTGGTTTAAATAAGGTGTAATGTTTTTGCTGTAGTACTTATGAAAATAATTTTTTTTTACAGGAACCAAAAGGAGGGCTATGTTGGAGCCTGCGGGAGGTTCTTCCCCCAAGCGGCCAAGCAGTGAGTTGATTTGCTCTTTTCTTCATTCTAAAAAAAGGAATAATATAATTGTGGATTTTAGTTTCAATTTAAAATCCTTCGTGTTATATGCATTCATTTAAAAATTATAAAGAAACTTTGTATGTATTTCAATCGAAGTTTTTCAGGATCAGAAGATTTTCCTTTCTTTTTTTTTTAATAATATTTGTGCAATTTTGTTATGTTTGCATTTTCATATAATATTGCTTTTTTGTTTTTTAACAAATGGCTATAATGTTCTTTTTTTCGAAATTGAATGAATGAATGATATTTCCATTTTAGTCAACTTAAAATATATCAGTTTAAGTTGCAATTTAGAATGAAGAACTACTCTTCAGGTGGTCCCCCTAAAAAGACTTGGAGGTCCATTAACCAATTGCAATCGTCTTAAGGTTCACCATTGCTTGAATTTATCATTGATACTGCAAAAAAATATATTATGATGTATTAAATGTGAATATTGGCTGTTAAATTTAATTGTGATTATTTTAGTGATAATAAAAAATCAGATGCTTATAGTAATATATAAGTAGATGAAGCTATAAATTTAGTGATTTAAATTAATATTTCCAGTATCCTATTAATATATTGTATATGAATAATCAAATAACTGCATAATTACTAATTTTTAACATGCGTTTATAAGTTCCATTTGCATGTAACAGAATCTTGGAACTCGATTTTACCCACTTTAAAAGGTCGGATAAATTCGAAATTTTGTACACTGGCCAAGGACCGATAACAATACAAGAATTTCATTATTTTATTCCATTGTCCTTATCAGGATCGTCAGGAATAACGAAGTCGGATTTTGGCGACAATTCGATATACCTCTTCCAGATATGGTGACTTATTGCATATACCATTTTCAGATTTAGCGACTAAAGAATAAGATGTAATCCTAAAGCGAATGTTTTAATTCAAAGCTAATTATATGCAAGTGTAAAATACACTTTTAGTAAAAGCAAATAAAACAAAAAAAGTGTTCTTTATGTAAGAAAGTGGAGAGTTAGTGTGTTATAA
>BMAO01026157.1:0-58749 GCA_019973975.1 Trichonephila clavata | reverse complement strand
GTATGTTTCCTGGAGATGTTTTTTATGTATATCAACCTCGATAACCCATTACTTTGAAACAAATAAATAGATTCAAATTGTTAGATGAATATTCATTAGTTCGCAAGATGCCAGTGTGTTCTGAACAAACTTTAGAGCTCTTAAAATTAATTTCTAAAACAAAAAACTCAAAATCTATTTTGAAAAAGTGTTCAAAGAAAGAAATAAAAACTTTGTGTGAGTGCGTGCTGAATGTTTTATGTGGTAACATATCGTTGACTAAAATTTAAAAAAATCGTTTATCTCCCTATAAAGAAAGCTTAAGAAAGCTTTCTAACAAAAAAACACCTCTTTACGAGAAAAAGAAAATTTTAATTCAAAAAGGAGAAGGATTCCTATCTATTTTATTACCAGCTATTTCCGTTATCAGCTCTTTAATTCAAAATGGAATTTAGCAAAAAATTTGTACTGGTACCCGAAGAAAGAGCTCAAGTAGCGGAACACTTATCGGAACTTGATCAACGTATGAAAAACATTCTCCATAATAAGGATTTAACTGAAGAAGAAAAAGCAATACTCTATCTACAAGTTTTACAAAAATATACACATTTTTCTGTTGAAAATCGAAAAGAGTCCGAATCAATTCCAACTGAAACATCTGTATCGGAAAATCAAGAAATGGAATCATTAAACGAAAATCTAAAAGGTTCAATAGTGAAGACAGAGAAAGGGCAGAATGTGAAGACAGAAAAAGGAGTGTTAGAGGATAAAATTTTTAGAATTGTTCCACCTAGGTATAAAGAAAAAGCAAAAGATATTTTCCAGTTTTTAAAGCTTCAAGAATCTTTCAGTTGGAATTCTGATGGTGAAATTATTTACAAAAATACTGTTATTCCAGGAAGTAATATTGTATTCCTCGTAAATGATTTTCTACGGAACCGAAAATCGGCACCTGAAGGAAGATATGTATTTTTAAGTGCTTTGAATGATGTAAATTTACCGAAACATCTAGATGTAAATAAAAAATTGTATAAGAATAACAAAATTATCAAAAAACCAATAATGTATGCTCGCAGAAATGCATGGTTGAAACTTTGAAATAAATGATAATCATTTGATTTAAAAAAAATGTCTCTTTATGATTTGAACAGTTTTCTTTTGCAGGTGAAAATATACTTATTTAATAAAATTTAAAAGTTTCAAATAGATGATAATTAAATAAAATTATATTAATTTTTTGAGAAAAAGAAATTTATCATAGAAAAAAAATATTAATTTTTTTAGGGAACAAAAATATTTTATCATAGAAAAAAATATGAATTTTTTAAGGGGAAAATTATTATAAAAATTATATTAATTTTTTTTTTGAGAAAAAAAAAATTTATCATAGAAAAAAAATAGTAATTTTTTTAGGGAAAAATAAAAGAATATAATAGAAAAAAAATAAAAGACACAAATATTTAGTTTCATTCCATTTTTTTTTTATTTTTTTATTTTCTAAACACAAATCTTACACCATATCGCTTCTTTACAAATTGATACATAATAAATCATTTATATACAATTGATTTAAAATATAATGCATAGAATAGCCTTGGCTGCGTTTGAATAAAAAGTAAATACAGTATTGTCCACAAACATTGGATGTTGGTGATTGAAACACTTTGGAATTCCATAATACATCTAAATAGGTAGTAGTACTAATGTTATAGAATGCAGGAGGTTGTCCAAACGAGTCATAAAATTCTAATTCTCTTTTATCATTCACAAATAATGTAACCAGTGGGTTCCAGGCTGCGATGAGTCATCAGAATTTACAATAGCACACATGTTTTCTTGCAGAGGAGGGATTGTATCTCTAGAATAAACACCTTGGTAATAGGGGGACGTGGCCTTCTCTTGAGATAAGACTGTAAACAGTTGCATTCCATCCATTCTTTAATTTCCGAAATCATACAAGATATTTCTCGATTTGTTTATTTCGATTAAATTTTCAAACTCGGCGAAAACGATAACACATACGGTTTGTTCTAAAGATTTGCTGAATTTTAGTTCTAATCGCAAATTGCTATGTTTTATCAAACTTAAATGTTCTCCTGAGGAACATAAATCTGGTGAGAGGTTAAATCCAAATAATGTATTTGAATCTTTATATTCTTTTCTAGAAATAAATATACCTCTGTCTTGACCCATTCGATCTGTCCCAACGAATAGAGTTTGATAGGCACGTATGTATTGATCTTTAGAAAAATCGAGTTCTAATGGATTGTGAGGCACCGGTTGTCCATCCACATACACTCCAACAAAATTTAAATTAAAATGTTTAAACTCATAGGGAGATTTTGAAAATGCGCCGTGAAAAGCTTCATTATCAACACATCCTACAAAAACTTTTTTCGGCATTTGGCCTGAAAATATGTTATCTTGAATAAAAGAATTTATAATAATAAAGAATAATCCTTTAGGAATCGAATACACTTTGCACAGAACTCGGTTAATGGGATATTTTGCACTTTTTTTTTCCAGCGCTTTCGCATGACCAAGAATAACTCCAGGATTCACGCGAACTTTTCGTATGAATAAAGAAACATGATCCAAAACAACTTTAAATCCTACAGATCCTTGCAAACAAAATTCGGGTTTGCTTCGTATTAATTTTATTTTTAAATCCACTAAATTGAGTAAAAGACGATCTTGATGAAATAAATCTGAATGTATGCAACCAATCATGTCTACAGTTGCACTTTCTTTAAAAAATTCAGTTCTTTTCTTGAGACCATCATCAGAATCCTTGTAAAATAGTTCAGCCGTTAATTGGGAAGTTTTGCTGTCGTATCCATGGTTTAAGAGAGTTTCAATATAAGATCGGTAGGGATATGTATTACTGGAATTGGAAACCACGCGATCATTTAAGGATACATCTACTTGAGAAAATAATGAATGTAGAAATAAATTCACAGGTCCTATAGTATCATCTTTAGTAATAGGTGTATTGTCCACTTTTACTATTTTCGCTTTTACATATAATTGTGTTTGACTGAGATCTATGTAATCTTCTGCACTTCCAGAAATGTGAAATTCTACAGGTGCGTTATCGAAAACGTTAGAAAGAGGGTGAAATTGTTTCCACTGCCCATCTTGAATAACTGTTTGAGTACCGGGTAAGTTGAAAAGTTCCAATTCAGATTTAACACATTCAGGAGAATCTTTGAGAATAAATGCCATTTTTACGAATCGAAAATATCGCGTACACTCACTTTACGTGCTTTGGATGAAATGAATTTTTTCTGTTTCTTACACTTTCTTTTATACTGTCCTTTCCCCACCATAGATTGAACTCTATCAATAGCTTTCTGAGCTAATTTTTTCCCACTTTCTCTGCTTCTTGTTTTTACGGCTTCTTTAAATTTTTCTCCTGACAATACATCAGAGGCAACACGACTCCCTGTCCTTAATACTTCTTTTCCAATAGTTTTACCTCCTTTTACTAAAAAAGGTAAGGCCGCTCTAAACAATCGGCGAAATATTCCTCCGATTCCATAACCCTTTTGAAAACTAATGCCCTTGTAATGAGTCAGACCCGAGCCGATCTGACCTGCATAATGGTCCTCAAATCTTTTAGTACAGCAAACGTATGGTAAGCTCATCTTGGCGCTTTTATCTTCAAATGAGGGTATGAGAAAAGCACTGCTTTATTTATAGTATTTGTCTCATGCGAAAATGAAGCACTATGATCATTTTACCTCTTTCAAATGGAACAAAATCACCTGAATTGAGTCTCAGTTCAGCTTGAATCGTCTGAAACGAGTGTCTCACTAAAGGTAAGTATTGAGGTCTATCATAATATTGACTAATCGTTTCCCCGTCTTCACCTTTAGTTCGAACGATTCGTAATAAAGGAGCTTGTGTATCTCCCACAATTTGAGGTGAAATTAGATCCGAGTAAACGTAAAAAACCGAAAAATTAGACCATGCATCAGCAACGAATTCGCTTTTCATATTACCCGTTATGATTGCATTGCGTTTGAACCCTAACAATTCTCCTAAGTTCTCTAAATGAAGACTGCTACCTCGAATCGCATTCATTTTCACCCGTTTCGATGCTTTATTGTAAGTTATTGTGAACCGACTAGGATTTTTTGGTAAAGCAAGCTGTATGGCTGATATAATATCAAACATTGTTTCATAACACCCCACATCAATTGTTTGCTTAACGGTTGAAGAAATATTACCGTCACCCACTTTGTATCGAAAATAATTGTTAGTTTCATTTACGTTAAGCCAAGAATGAGGGTAGATGATTTCAGACAATCCCACTTCCCATTCACCATTTAAATAAACGGGGGAGGGTAACTGAGTTTTGAAATAAGATATTTTGTTTTCTGGAAAGAAATGCATAGAGCTATCAGAAGGTAATGTTACGTAGAAAGACATTTTGAAAATGAGTCCGTAAGAAAAAAATTTAACTATTTATACTTTTTGAATATCAGTCACCCAATCATTAAACTTTTCAGGATAACCTAAAAATTTAACAAAATATTCAGTGATTCCTCGTCTTTTTCTTTGTTTGATGACGTTCTCTACAGGATAGAAACCAGAGTCGACAACTTTTTGTAATTCTGCTTCATAATAAGTACCTTTAATCTCTTCACCTTGTAAATCTCTTAATCTATAAACGATCGGAATTCTTTGCACGATTTCATAAACTGCGAAAAGTTCTCGACTCCAGTTTTGTTCATATCCTTTTTCAAAGAGAAGTTTTTGCTTATTAATGCGCACAACATCGCCAATTTTAAATTTAGGGGCTTTAGGTTTCTCATTTCTTAGATCACCATATAAATTATTTAATACTTGCTTCCTGTTATGCCTACTTACAGAAGCAGGCTCCATTTTAATTGAACGGTGATACGAGTGATTATAACTGTGCATTAATTTATCAATGACGTCAATGTAATTTTTAGTATTAAATTCAGTGAAATATTTCCACATTTTTGTTTTTAACGTCCGATTAAACCTTTCAACTACGCTAGCTTTAGTTTCGTTATTTGTAGAAAAAAATTTTACACTCATATTTTTCAAATAATTTTGAACTACTTTATTTAAAAACTCCTTACCGGCATCTGTTTGCAACACTTTAGGCTTCCTTTCTTTAAAAATAATTTCTAGCGCAGACTTTACACTTTTTCCAAATTTATCTTTCAGAGGAATTGCCCATGCAAATTTTGAAAATAAATCAATGCAAGTTAACAAATACTTATAACCCTTATTAAATTCTGCTAAAGATTGCATATCGACTAAATCCACTTGAAACTGACGATCAATATCACTTACAAATACTCGATTCCGCTGAAACTTATGCCGAACAGGTTTATGAAGAGTGTAAGCATCTTTCTGTGATAACCAATGCTTTACATCTTTTTTACTATATTTCCCTTTTAAAGAGCGATGTAATGCCTCCACACCTCCGAAGCTACTTGGAACTTCGGGATTTTCGTAAAACGCTGCTAAATCTTGATACATTGTTACCGACGAACAGAACTTGATTGAGTGACTATTACAATGAATAGTTATGCAATTTATACTTTTTGGGAAAGGCAAAGGGATTATGTTTAAAAGCATGAGCATAAATTTTCCTTACTTTTATACAAAATACTCTTATTTGTTTTTTAAACGTGAAACTTATTTCAACACAAATATTAAACTAACAAACAACAAAAATGATATTAACTCAAATCAAGCATAAAAAAAAACATTTTATTCAGATTTATAGGAACAAAATACTGTGTAAAACTTATAAAGTCAGTATGCAATATTTTTTAAACAAAATCCTCATAATATTCAAAACAATCAGATGGACATAACATATCTCTTACTTCTCTTAAAATAATATCTAAGCGAAGATTTTCCAAAAAATTTTCAGTTACATAATTTACAGGTTTTAACAGTAAAAAGTGTACATTTTCAAAAAGATTATTATAAAAATAATCAGCTATCTCATTAGCTTCCAGTGACAAAACATGTGAATTAAATGTTTCTTCTCGGTTCCCCCATAACTCCTCAGCGAGTTTCTGAGGTTGATTCAGTCCTTTTTCGTTCAGGAGGCTACAAATAGATTTTTTCAAAATTTGCGTCAAGTATCGTTGACCCAGACTAACGTCCAAAGAAAAAGGTAATGCGTTTTCTATGGGACCTTCACAGAAGGTTTTATATGCAGTTAAAAAGTCCATACACAGAAATACATTGTCTATAACGGCATTTTCAATAGCACCATATTTTTCAATCATTTCAGCCCACTGCTCTCGGGATATGCTGATTTCTTTAAAAGTAGGCTCTTTATTCGGACCGTATTTAATGCGCTTAAAAGTAAAATTAGTGAAGTTCTCACTTGTTATTTGAATGTGCCGTTCAGGAGGGAAAAGTCCACTTGGTAATTCCTCCAGTGATTCCGGTACTTTCTTTTTACGCATGATATATTCGATCCACTGTGGGTCTAATGTTATTCCCTCAGGAGTTGGGTAGTAGGTTTTTCCATACTTCTTGAAACGCCTTATGTGTACTGATACGGAATCATAATAGATGCTTGCAAAGACAAAAACATCATCTCCAATTGGAAATACTCCATCTGGTATGCAATCCTCGGTAAATTTTCCATACTTCTGAAAATAATATACCAAAATTAATGAGGATTAGAAAAGTGTAAAAAACATTATAAACATTACATATCAAATTTATTTAATTTTGTTACTTACTTTTGAAACTTCTCTTCTTGCTTTCTTATTTGCAGAAGATTCCACGACCTTTCCAAGCTTTCGTTGTTCGCTATGTGTTTCAGACATTGTCAATTTTTTTTTTTTCCTTTTCGAATACAGTCAGTCGCAGTACTGACAAACGAAATGAATCTTGAACCTAAGATGTGACAAGGGTCTAAAGCATATTGACCGAATTACACTTGAACGGAGTTCGCTGAGTGGTTGAAAAAGCAATGTATCCATCCGCTCTAAGCATTGAGATAATTTCTGACGTAGAATTCAGTCGCCGTCTTGTAGAATCAAGATCAGACAAGCTAAGACAAGTTCAATCGTAAACCGTTCACACGCTGATTACGAGTATTCTACGTCACATTTTTACTGTGTATGTGTAATCATTATACCGCATTAAAATTTACAAATTATTAAAATAATATAAGTGAAATATTTTTTTTATTTCATTTTAATTAAGAAAATGTCGCCATCTGCTTCGCCTGCAAAATTAAATTCATGAGATTATAAACCTAAGTTTTCTTCAGGTCTGCATGCCTTCATAGGACAATGGTTAGCGTAACTGAAAAACTATTGTCCTATGGAGACATTTTGTTCTGGGGCTGTGAGTTTGAATCTGGATTTATTATTATTTTTTTTATTTGAGCGTTATTTTTTCAATCATTTTAAAATCTAATAATTAGTGTATAGTTTAACCAATAGGTGGCGCCATGAGCACTTTAAACATTTCAATAAACTTTTTTTACACATTTAAAAAAACAACTCAACTTAGCAGCAGGAGGGAAACAACTCAACAGCAGGTGAAAACAACTCAACTCCCCCCATCAACTCGAAAACCAAAACCATAGCAGGAGGGAAACAACTCAACTCCACACAGCAT
Organism: Trichonephila clavata; assembly: GCA_019973975.1. NCBI lineage: Eukaryota > Metazoa > Arthropoda > Arachnida > Araneae > Nephilidae > Trichonephila > Trichonephila clavata. The sequence continues at coordinate 51,132 of BMAO01026157.1, read as the reverse complement.
CCACAGAAGGGAAACAGCTCCGCGCCTGCGCCTGTGCCTCTACAGGAGGAAAACAACTCAACTCTGCGCCTGTGCCTGCGCCTGCGCCTTTACCGCAGAACCGGCTTTTCTTACCTACTAGCGCCTGTGCCTTCGCCTGCGCCTGCGCCTGTGCCTGCGCCTTTACCGCAGAACCGGCTTTTCTTACCTACTATTATACCAGAAGTTAGGTAATATATCAAAGGTTGTTTTTTGTACCAAAGTCGTACCTTAAAAAAATTTAATATGGGCGCCCTTCGTGATACGACAGATATCTATGCGATACTCCATTTCCGTCCATACTCGCATCAACATGTCTTTTGTAACGGCAACAAATTCGTTTCTGATCGCAACTCCACCAGATCTCGATGTAATGGTGGGACAAAGACTTTGTCTTTGATAAAGCCCCACAAAAAGAATTTACAGAGCGTCATGTCCAGAGACCTCGGAAATCATTTCAACAACACTTCATCATCACGACCAGTTCGATCTATCCAACGTTGTGAGAGATGTTCATTGGATGGAAACGAGAAGGGGCTCTAACCTGCTGGAAAATGAAATCTTGGGAATCCTCTTCAAGTTGGGGCATCGACCAATTCTGGAGCATGTCAAGATACCAGTGACCTCTTACAGATTCTTCTGCAAAGAAAAAGGGCTCATAAAACATCCTTTTGCGTATGGCAACAAAGAAGTTTAACTTAGGAGAATCTCTGACATATATGCTCAATGATTTGCCGAGGGTGATCTGAACCCCAGATTCGAACATTATTTCTGTTGAATCTGACAGTGTGACGTGGAAGGTTGCTTCATCACTTAAGACTATCCTGTCCCCAAAATCGTCATTTTCTAACATTTTACATTGGCAACCTTTCTCCATGAGTTGTGCATGCCAACGTTTAATTGAATTTTTGTCCAGTGGATCGCCGAAAGTTGCTTTAAACTGTGATAATAAACATTGTTTTTACGCATTCCACAGCACAAAATGCCTTCTGTGGTTTGGTGGATGCCATGTTGACAATTTTGCACACACAAGAAAGGGGCATATTTCAAAACTTGAAGTATCTAGTAGTTTTTAGACCAATTTTCTCCATTTTCTACATGCTGGGTCAGGGTCGATCCTAGGGTGTCGGCCGCCCGCGTGCAAAAACTTCATGGGCCGCCCCTCTAGAGAATTTTTCATATTTCGACTTATTATAATACTGTTTTAATTTTTATATTTCGACATTTTTAATTTCTTATTATAGTACTTATTACTATTGATTGATAAGTATTACAATAAATAATTTTATATTTAATTATTAATTATAATACTTACATATTTACTTACTTCTTGTAATACTTATATATTGAGGTTATAAACTGATCTACCTGCGTGAGAGTAAAAAGTAAAAAATTAATAAAAATGCAAATAACATTTGAAGTGCAAAACTTTATTTTTAAGTCAGCTAATAGGTTATGATAGCGACAAAATACTTTTAACAAAATAATAAACAAGCAAAAATATTACCTTTGAAATAAAAATAGACATTTTACAATTAGAAAAGCAAAACAATAGTATTTACACAGAAAATATAATCTAATAAAAAAAAGTACTAAAGCATAAATCTCATGAAACGAAAAGTATATAAATCAGTCCTATACAAAGACTACTTAATAATTAAAACAATTTTTCTGGCTTTCTGAGAAGCAAATTGGTCGATAATTTTGGTGAAATCAATTTTTCAGAGATTTCGAATTCAATAAGGAATGTGTCAAAATCTGAAAGCCTTTCTTTTGTGCCGTATTCCTAAAAACTCCTTGAAAAAAAATTCTAAAATATGTACCTTACCATCGGTTGGGCTCACACATCTAATTGCGACTAATATCAAAGCCACCTTAAAAATTAATTCAGATGGTCTTACTAATATCTGGTGTAGATATCTGGTCTAATATCTCATTACGAATAGATTCAGCTAAGTTTCATAATTAATTATTATTCATTAAATATTTCATTTTGAAAATGCTGCCCTAAATAGTGTGGAATATGTGTTTTGTTATTTTTACATTTACTGTGACATTCTAAGGTGTTCTGAAATAACTAGATCAAATTTGACCAATATCTAAACTGCCTTTAATAAATTGCCATAATCTCAACTTTGTGCTAGTTCCTTTGAATATCACATTTTGACTGGCTAAAAATTGTACTTCAGCAATCATTCTTTCAATGGTGGCGTGCCATCGTTTTTTCTCTCGATTGTGTATGTCGCAGGGAAATGACGATTATACATTTTGTTGTTCCACGCAGGGCCGATTTAAGCTCATTTCGAGCCCCGGTCGCAGAAGATCTACGGGCCCCCTTCGTACTGGCGGATCGAAATTTATTACCAGGAAACCTGGTTAAGTCCAGCTTATCTGGGCCCTTTCGGACACTTCCGAGCCCCTGGGCACCAGCCCTTAGCGCCCAATGGATAAACCGACAATGGTTCCGCGTCAATAGCACAATTTTTTTCAGCCTTGTCTTTAATTCAAACCACGATCTTATACAGTTTACGTATTTTAGAGTATTTGTATGGTTATTATAATAATAAAAAATGTGTGTGTGCATTATATTTCTCATTCTAATAAAATCCTGTCTTTTAGCCTCCTCAAAAAATGTCACTTCGGGATATTTTCGATAATATTTAAATATCAACACATGTGCAATATTATTTGAAAATATATTAAAAATTCTACTAAATTTATCTCTCTTTAGATTAAAAAAGGAAGAAAACATTGACATAACTAACCTAATACTGACTTAATTCACAAAATTTAAGTATTCTGAAAGAATTTTTAAGAACTTCCTTTTTGATACTTCGAGCAGCAATAACACAATTACTTATAAGGATATGTCTATAATTGCAACATAATGTTACTAAATTTCTTTTAATGTATAAAAAGAGAGAGAAAAAAACCCATCTAAAAATACATGTGTTATTTTGACAAAACCTAAAGATTCAGAAAAATTATTCCTAATTGATGATTCAGAAAAAAAAATTGACAATAAACAAGACAAATGAACCGCACTTTTTTTTAATACCGGGAACTGCAATGAAGGAAATGCATGTCTCGTTTTAGAAATGGAAGCTGTCTTATGAAAAAAAAATTTAGCGTCAATTAATGGGATTTCGATTTAATCCAAAGATAAAATTTTACAAACTATGTACTTTTAACTATAGCTAGATACGTATATACAAAATAATTTCATTAAAATAAGTTAGTTTTCTTTTAACTCAGTAATCCTTTCAGTTAAAATCGTTATTCATTTCTGCGAATTTATTTATTTTACATAAATGTGTACATATATATATATATATATATATATATATATTAAAACAAGAGATTTTTTGTTAAAAACTAAATATAATATTTTTATAGTCCACTTTTTCATGAAAGCAAATACAATAAAATATTTCATAATACTTCATCTTAAGAATACATACATTGAAAGAGCTGAATTAATCTGTCAATCAGGTAACGGTTATACATTTACGTGGAACCTTTGAGAAATCATCCACTCATCATAATAAGTAGAAAAAATAAGAATAATTTGCTGAAGTGTTACATAGGAATATAAAACAGTCCACAATGAGTGCAACGCAACAACGTTGGTGGAGGGGTGAGTGGGAAACCACTCATCCAGTTGATTTAGTTAATGATATCACATCTCTGACAAACACGCCCGTCTTTCAACCGGCTACCGCATCTCGACGGAACGAGGGGAGAAAAGGGAGGAATTTCTTTAATATCAAAAGATTAAAGAGAATATTATTTTTAAGTCCGTTACTCATTTCCTCTTAAATATCTGCGTGCGTTTATTGAAAGGAGATTTTAAATAACCACTTGGAAAAAAGTAAGAAAGGTTGGAGAAGTTTAAAATAGGATCAAGTTGTCACACTAACCGCATGCAAAAGCTTGCATGGAGGGGAGTAATAATTACAGTGAATGAAGTCTTGCAAAAGAAAACAAGTGATAAATAATTTAATTTGTTTCAAGACATTCTCATCCTTTTTAGAGCTGGGAAGTGTTGATGTGAGTGGTTAAGGACTGCTCTAGGTCTCTTAGAAGAGCTAGGGATAGAATTATCATAAGCCGGGATTTCTCTGGTGGATTCATTTGGAATCTGTGGTAGCAGGTTGAAAAAAAATTTCTGATTGTTTTTGAAGGAAATCAAGAAGCGGCGGAACGTTAAGATCTTTATGCAAGACTTCGTTCCATCTGTCAATCATTTCTAAGACATGCCCTATTTCTGTACAATTGATTGGTTATCAGTCCCTTTGACGAAACTAAGTTGCAATCAGCATTACGGGAGGGGGCCAGGATTCTAGGGGGTCCAAAGTCTAACTGATGCTAGGTACTTACCTTTTGTGAGATCCGGCTTGAAGCCCAGAACCAGATTTTGCAGGGGGCCCTAATATTTTCCTTTACGCCATTGGCAATCAGTGCTATTTGTTGAAAAAAAAGGAAGTTTTAAAGAAATATTAGACATTGATCTAAACGAAGTACTTTGTATGATTTTGAACTAACAAGAGATGAAAAAAGATATTTCGACGTCGACTACAGTACCGAAGGTAGTATTCCGGTTCCTTTCAGAAAAACCAGTCTTCAAAAAAAATGTGGAATGTTTAAAAAGAAAATAATGCATTACAACGGGGAGATAGTTTTTTACACATGTAATCTAGCATATGATTGCTACAAATTAGTTCCTATCAAAGACAACAATCTGCTAATCACTCTTAAATGCTAAGTTAAAGAGAATTTAAAGGGGTAAAGAACCTTTAACACCTTTAAGGTAAAGAGGCAGTGGCATACGCAAAAGAAGTTCAAAACTCCCATAGACCCATTTTTACCGTAGAGAATATTTCTGCAGTGTCCTCTTCTTCCACAGGTTGCAAACAACAAAAGGCAGGAATAAAAGCCCTTAACGACTTGTGGGGGTATCTAAATAAGCCAGTAGCTGCCTCCGGACAGGAGTGATCCCTTTTGTCTAGTGGTATGTTACGTGCTTACGTATGAAGAATTGAATACTATATATATATATATATATATATATATATATTATGTGACTGTGTGTCGATCATTAATTGTAGAACTTTAACGTATGTGTCAGAAGATCCTGAAGAATTGATTTTTGTCACACCTGCAATGTTTCTTGGAGAAAGTCACTCTTACGGTGTCCCCGATATTGATGAATTAGATAGTCAAAAATTAACAAAAAGGATAAAATATCAAAGGAAACTTTTTAATGATTTGAGGCAACGGTTTAGAAGAGAGCATTTAAGTGAACTAATTCAAAAATCTAATGAAAAACTATCGCGTGCACTTGAAGTGGGAGAGATAGTTTTGATCGGAGATGACAATAAAAACGTTTGTTTTGGCCGATGGCGAAAGTTATTGAGCTGATCCCTGGTCGAGACGGTAAAATACGCACTGTCAAACTTAAAACACAACATGGGGCAGTTCTACGTCCAGTGCAACGCGTATATCCTTTAGAGATACGCACAAATGAAAACTGTGTAACGGAGGACCCACCGTGTAGGGGATAAATGCCTTCCCATAGGTGTGGTGTGGTAGTTAGGAGAGGGAGGTGCCAGCTCAAATATCATCCCCATCACTTGACCGAGGTTCAGAATTACGAGGTCCGTCACCAATAGCTCACTCACTCAAAATTCAGTGTCTTTTTGATTCATATTCAGAATGAGGTCTGACTCTTATATATATTCTCATATTAAATTCAAATAGAGAAATTTTTTAAGCATAAATGTATTTTTTACTTAAATATTTAATTATTTTCATCAAAATGAATAAAATATATTAGAAGCTTGTTCCATTCCGTGCACAGTGAAATGGCGGGAAGATGTTTCGAGAGAAGATTCCTTTTTATTTTAAGGGAAAATCTTTATGTTCTATTACGGTTGTTAGAAGTCATAAGTAAACTGTTGAGAGCGAATCTTATTTTGAAAATAAATATTTTCATATGGGGATATATTGTGAATCATAATTTTCTAATTAAAATGAAATGTTTTCATTATTTTTGTGATGGAAAAAAATTAATGAAACGTGGCAACAGACAAATCGGCATCACTTTCAATTTCTTAAAATTAAAGTGTAATGTATTACAGACGTGCTCTTAGTAATGAACACATTTAGAAATTATTTCATTATTTTACTGTCATGAATTAGTCTTCATTTCATTAAACATTAATCATCATTCAGTCAATAGGTTTTGTTGTTCTATTGGCTTGCTGTAGCAATAGGCCTAAAATTTCTGAGAATATCAGTGTATTTCGTAAGTTGTTGATAAAGTATTTCATTTCAAAACACAATATTTGACTTTTGAGAATGCATATATTCTGAAATATGTGATAATTTAATGCGTGTTGTATTTAAAGGCATCTTTCATTTTACGATAGAAAATAGTTAAACTAGCGCTTATCTTAGACTACAACTTTGTTTTCACCAAAATACTTGTTTTTTTATTATGAAGTATTCTTGAGTGATTTTAGACTATTGATTTTTAAGCAAAAATAATCAAATGAAGTTGCATCAACATAATTTTTTTTAGTTTCTTATCACGAATTTAAATACTGAAATTCCAACTTCTGTGAAACATTTGCTGATTAATTGCTTCTGATAAACTATGCGGGAAATTTGCAGAAATAAATGAAAATTTTACTGCAGTCCTTTTAAGTATGCGATCTTAGAATTAAATTTATTTTAGTTGATGCTAAAAAATTTAATTCCAAGTATTTTAATTGTAGCAATTTTATGTCTGAATAATCTTTTGTCAACATTAGTTTTAATGATTGTCATTTTATTACAAATAATGCCAATTTTTTTGCTAAGATATATAAATATACTGGGTTAGATCAAATGAATAACTGGATTTTAAAAATTTATATTTTTGAAACTGTTGCACATATTACAGTAAGTGATACATATAGAATTAAAAAAAGAAATATGCCACAAGTATTTCTCCCCACTATCAACGGCTAATGCTAAAATCACTGCAATAACTTAAAGAATACATTTGTATCTCGAATTAGAAACCATTTAAGAATTTATTTAAAATATCAATCATGCATTGTTTTAACCTTTTAATTGCTGTGGATACATATTTGCCTCAGATGGTACATTAATGGCCCTTTGCCATGTATATATGCCTTTTCAAAGTACAAACCTTTGTATTGGTCTGCTATCTATAAAACTATTCTGAATGCTTAGTAATACAATATATGACCTTGGCAACGCATTTGCTAAGGCTTTACTTATTTCTTAGGAAGATTTACTTATTCAGGCTTTTTCTTTTCCCCCAGTACATCTCATAACTACTCACACCTGCTAGCAAAACGGTGGTGTTAGGGTATAAATCGTGTAACTTTTCCTTGACAGTTAAGGGGTTAAGTTTCTTTGAAATGACTATGCCATGCTATTTGCCATTTTCAAAAATTAACAGATGCATTTGTCATATAGCTCCTATACTCGTAAGATTTTTGGGTATTTATGTATTGCAACAAGCACCAATGTTCAAGATAACTCGCCAAGATGGCAACTCCAATTTCACATGTCATATGCGCTGAATTGGTGTAATCATGTTCTTCATTCCATACAGCATCGCGATAAGTTGCAATAATACGCTAGTATTGATTTTTGTGATTATATGGGAAGAATGATGAAAATTTTATGTTACCTGAATTATGCACACTTCTTTAAATTTAAGGTTTTCAGGTATCGAAAGACATGTTATCAAGATTTAGGGGTAGAAATTTTTCATATAACCTATGAAAAAAATATTGTCTACATTAAGAATTTATCATTTTTTCTAGGCTGAGTCATCAGTAAGATGACTTCTATTATCAAGTTGTTACCTCTGTCAGGGGTTCATGGAGAAGATCCCCATTGTTACATTCTTCAAGTGGATGAATTCAAGTTTCTCTTAGATTGCGGATGGGATGAAAATTTCAATATGGCCCATATAAAGGAACTAAAAAAGTAGGTGCACCTTATTTTTACTATTCTATTTTACACATTTGAAACATAGGTCATCCTTTTTATATCAGGACATTATTAAATATAATATCAAGCTGTGTTTAGTGATAATTCTGATGGTGCAAAATAACTGTCAAACAACATAAGACAATTATCAAAATAATGGAATAATGGAAATACTTTAATAAGATGCAGGGACACTGTTAGCATGTAAAATGACTTAGAACATATTTGGGAATGAAATTATATAAATCCGATTAGAATTTTAAAGTTATTTTTAAACTATTAAGAAAGGTCCTGCTGAAAAACTGATATTAGATAGCTGTGGATTCTGTGTTTCTAAACAGATCAAAGTGGTTCAGTAGTTCAAGAATCGGAAACTCAAGTGATAATGAAGCTCTGCGATTTTCTTGTATTCTATAATCTAGACCAATCTTAGCTATATTAACTGTGCTTTAACTGTATTTTCAAAATTTATGAACAATAAATCATAAACATGAAATTTTTAAAATATTTTCTCTTACTGTGTTAACTTATTTCATGAATAATTTTATTCATAATTTTGGCTGTACATTAATTAAAAATAACTTTTTAAAAAATGTAAAGGTTGGGTTATTGATAGAGTATGCAACATAATATATTATATGACTAGAAGATGGAAAGAATCTCAAACTTGACCATTGATATGTCAACACTTAGAAAACTAGTCTTTATTTAAAAATCAATCCAGTATTTTATGAAATAGTAACTTTTGATCAAGAAATATATCTAATAAGTCTTGTCTTGCTTTGAAATCTCGTTATCTTATAGTCGGGTTATAATTTTTCTTTTGTTCTACATCTAGTTAAGGTATTAAAGATAGTATTTTGTAGTAATATCTTTCTTGTGATGCATTTGAAAAATTTGTTACTTTGTACTTTTCTAAGCGATTCATAACAGTTGTGCTCCTTTTATAGTTCAACACCATTTATTGAAAACTCTTATTTTTGTATTTGAGAAATTATTTTATTATGATAATGATTTTATTTTAAAAGTTTTAAATTTATCCCTTAACTGCCACAGGAGAATATATGCTTCCTTCAGCTGGTGCATTACCTGTCCCTATCATATATATATATGACTTTCTAAAGTATGATTCTTTGTGTTGCTATCAGTAAAACTATTCCCTAGGCTTTGGGATGCAATAAAATAATCTTGACAGTGTTTGCTTGAGTCATTTCTTTCCCCCAAATATACTGAATCACTATGCACACTTGTATGAAAAATTGTGGCTCTGGGGAGTGAATCGCATAATTTTTCCTTTGGCAGTTAAGGGGTTAATACAGACTAAGATTGTCCCTGTAAGAATCAAAATTTTAACAAATTTAATAAATTGCATAATTAAAAAAAAAACTGAAGATTTTCTTAGAGGTTTTTTGTTTGTATATAAATTTGAATATTGTTGTAAAAGTATTGTTAATAAATAAAAAAAAATCCCTTTTTTTACAGGCATATTCATCAGGTGGATTCAGTGTTATTATCATATCCAGATATTTTACATTTAGGTGCATTACCATATGTAGTCGGAAAATGTAATTTAGATTGTCCAATTTATTCCACTATACCTGTGTATAAGATGGGACAAATGTTCATGTATGACTTGTATCAGGTATAATATTGAATAATTTTTTTTATTTGAATCATATAACCATAAATATTTTTATGCAATTATTAGTAATGTTAATGCTTATTTTATTTTATGATTTTAGTCTCGTAATAATATAGAAGATTTTGATTTATTTACCTTGGATGATGTGGATGCTGCTTTTGACAAAATTATCCAATTGAAATATAGTCAAACAATCAATTTAAAAGGTAAGTCTTTTTCTTTTTTTTTAATGTTAAAATTTGGTATAAGTGATTAAAATTTTTAATTTTCGTGGCTAATAGTGAATTATTTTTTAGAGAAGCAAACTTGTTTCATCTGTAGGAAAAAAAATTTCCAATTAACAGTGGGAAATCCACATTGATATCATCTTTGAATTATAGAGCCGTGTTAAGGCCATTTGACAATGCAGACTTATTTATTTTTGAAACTTATTACATATTAGATATTTTTCATTTTTTTTGCTGAATGAGCAGTGGCACTTAAGACTTGCTGTGTTCAAAGAGTTGATGCACACACTAAATCAGCCGAGGCTCGATGTCCTTGCATTGGTGTTGTGTGGTAGTTAGGAGAAAAGGGTGCCAGCTTAGATGTAGTCCTGGTCTTTTAACCGAAGTTCAAGGTCATCAATAACCTTTGTGTTGATTCATTGTGTGATAATATCTCACTCACTTACTGAATAAAAGAGAATTAAAGTTCAATTATGTGGGTATAAATATAAACATTTATTCATATCAATAATTATCCAATTTTATGAAATGTTGAAGCTGCATTTTTTCTCCTTGCACAGAGAATCTGAGGTAAGGATATAAAATCGTATTTAAAATTTCAATTTGTCTCTAACATTTGCTGATTATTGGCTTTTTCTTTACCGTATAAATCACGTTAAGATCTAATCTATGTAAAAGATTTCTGAATATTCATAAAATATTTTTTATATAAAACTCTTGATTAATTTTTATCTTTTATGAATCATTCTTATTATTTTTAGGGAAAGGTCAGGGTATTGCCATTACTCCTTTGCCTGGTGGTCATATGATAGGAGGTACCATTTGGAGGATAGTAAAGGATGGTGAAGAAGATATAGTATATGCTGTCGATTTCAATCATAAGAAAGAGCGTCATCTAAATGGCTGCATTCTTGAAACCATCAATCGACCTTCATTGCTTATCACAGATTCATACAATGCTACTTACATCCAACCTAGAAGGAGGCTTCGGGATGAAAAATTGATGAGTATGAGAAATTTTTTGTTGTAGTCTTTATCTTACCATGGTTGCTTTTAATTCTGATATTTTTACAAATACTTAATAAACTTATGTTTAAGAATTATATTTAAAAATGGTATATATATGATTTAAAATTTTTTTATACGTATGTGAGTTTTTATTTTAAGAATTTATTTAAAAATACAATTAATATATTTTTTGCTTTTTATTTAATAGAATTAAATTTTAAAATACATATTTTGCTGAAATATAAGCCCTAATTTTTCACCTTAACTTTAGAAGAGTGACATATTTTTGAAGTTTTACAGCAAGTTTACAAAAATAAATTAAATTTTTTAATCTCAATATGAAGTGTATAGAATTTAATGAGGTTTTCAAATTGAAAAAGAGGAGCTTATTTTCAGTTTTAGAGAATGTTATTGCTTATAAATATTTAAAATGTATATAAATTCCTAAATTCCTTGAGATTGCATTTCATACGTTATTTTAAAATTGTCACAATTTGAGCTTTTATTCTGGAGGAAACTATCCCTCCCCTTTCAAATACTCATAAAATTTTTAGACTTAAACATTGAAAAGGAAATATTGTTAGCTTTAAATAATGTTATTGAACAAAATTGTGAGTTAATACAATTAAAAATATGAATGTGAAATCTGTGTTAAAAATTGAAGAAAGTTTGGGGCTAATGAAGTTTTGATAATGAAAATTTCCTGTAACCTTGAAAATTTATAATCATTATTAAATTCAAAATTTCTCATCGAAAGAAAAATTAATTTTAGAACCGAATATAAATTTTTGATGCTTTTTGTATCTTTTGAAATTTAGAATGTATATTTCTGGTTAATTATTTCTATAAATTATGGTATATTAATGTCTATGCAAGATTATTCTAATCTCCTCTTGCAACATTTTACCTTATCCTTTGATATTAACATTGATGCAAATGACCTTTTGTGACTAATTTGGACAATACTCATCAATGAATATGTAAAATATCTGTTGCTAGCTCTATATGCAAAAATAATTCATATATCATGAGATTGGTACAGATCTCATGTTTATGTGATGCAGAATATTAATCTGCTACACCAGAGGTCTGCAACCTTTTAAAACTGAAGAGCGAAAAGTTACAATTTATAAAATTTTCCAATTTTTAAAGAGCTAACCCCAATGTTTTTTTCAATACTCTAGTATTTGCTTATATATATGTTTGATTTTTGATTTAAAATAAATGGCTTTATATATAGAAAATATTTATTCACATATAAAAACACAAATATAGATAGTAACATCAAGGGGGGCATTGGCTTTGAATGTTTTTTGAGTGATTAAATCTGGTCTTTATGGTTTTAAGTTTAAAGCATGACTCTAGATTTTTCAATGTTTGTTGGGGGGGGGGGACTTCTAACTTTTTATTATTCATGCAAGTGAACGCTTGCTTGCGAAAATGTCAACCCAAAGATTGTCAGTACTCCATATGCCAAGTTCTTCCCTTCACTGTTGCATTCTAGAAGATTATTTCACGTGTTGAATATGAGGGTCTCAATTTGCAGAATTTCTTTTAAAACTGTTCAGTTGTGCTGCTTGATGTGCATGCATTTCTGTACCTCAGACTTTTCCAACTTGCTCTTGAGTTCTGTGAACTTGCCACTCCACAAGTTTTTGTTTTTCAAATCCAGTGAAGTGATCACGTAATTCCAAATGCCTCAAAGTTTATCTCTTTTGTATTTGTGTTGAGAGGATTTACTATGAACACGAGAGTACTTTTCTTTTGAATTGCCCGAATCTCTTGGGGAATCAATCTTTCATGTTTTTTAAAGCTATACTGGAGTAATTTTTGTCGAGAGTTGCATTGGTCTCATTGCGATATTGCTTCAGATTTTTAAAATGAAGTAAGTTACCACTCTCCATGTCTTCAACAAGAAGCAATTTTTTTTCTAAACAAACTACTTCTTAATGTAAGGCATAGGCTGGGTTGCTCTTTCCTTGCAGTTTTAGATTTAGTTCATTTAGTTTTCATTGAAGTGTCTATCATAAAGTTAAATTTTTGCAGCCATTTGTCTTCTTCCAATTCGGGATGGTCAATGCTTTCTTTATTAAGGAATACTTTTATCTTACTCGAGCACAAAGCAAAATGTTGCAATAGGTTACCTCTGAAAAGCCATCGTACTTTATTATGCAGAAGTCAGAAAACTGGCTATCTATTTCATCAAGGAAATCTTTAAGCATGTGATGGTAATGTGCTTTTGCCAAGATGCTGTTAATAATTTTAATTACCAAGTTCTTGACCTCGACTAGTTTGGCTGGAAATGTTTGGTTCACAAAGATGGGCATCTCTAAGAACAAAATAATTCAGGTTTATCTCATTATGATCATATTAAGCGTAGCAGTTTGTAATTAACAGTTATGAAAATAGAAGCTATTGAGAAATTGGGTACTTAAAATATATCTTCTTATTTTTAAGCGGTTTGAACAAATTACTAATTTTCTGTATGGAACTGGAGAGCCACAACTTGACATAAAAAAAGCCGCAGGTTACCGACCCCTGTGCTATACAAAATACTGATTTTATAAATCTAAATTAAATTCTTTTGGCCTATTTTTTCCATGTATATTTGCTTATTTATTAATTATGTTGATGTACAGTAAAATGTAAGTCCTTCCCTTTTTTTCATGCATATTTCTAAAAATGTTTTTTTGTTTGTTTACAGCTAATGTTCTTCAAACTCTGCGAAATGGTGGAAATGTTCTTATATCTGTAGATACAGCAGGGCGAGTTTTAGAATTAGCACATATGATGGTATGTGTTGAATAATCTTAAGGTTAATCTTTGTATATAAAATTTCTCTACCATATTTATAACTTGTCAGTCTGTGTTTCAATAGAAAATAACCCCTACCACTCTTTACACACAATTAGTTCCAAAATGAAACAGACTATTAAAGGAGTGTAATTAGATTTAACACATTAAAGGTACTTGCATATTAGCATTGACACAGCCAAAATTGCACCACAAGAATCTTTTTTCTTTAAACAAAATGCATAAGAATCTTTGTTTTGATATCGTGACGCAAGTTTTGCTGCGATGACGCTAATATGCAAGTACTGTATTAAATTCTGTTTTATATAAAATAAACTTTTTGGAAAAGGATGATTGTGTGTAAGAAACTGTACTTGAAAAGTAAAACAGTTCGTAGGATTTAAAGATGTAAAAAATTAAGAATCGTCATTATTAAAATTACACTAACATTCAGATAAATATAGATTACATGCTGACAGGTTTAACATGCATTTGCCCTGCTACACAATAGATTTTTAATGAAATCAAGAATTAAACAGAAGCTAGACTGAAAAATGACCATGTACACTTTTTCAACAATGGTCACTCATTGCAGTCATCTTCAATTATGTTATTTTTTTTATTAGTACTTGGCAAGAGGTAAATAAGAATATCTGTATGTAAAAAACATGGCTTCAACTGGTGAGGGTGCAGATAGCTAAAGAATAATTTTTTTTTCTATTGAATTAATTTAAAATTATGTGAGTTTATGCAGCAGTAAACAAAGTTTTTTAAAAGGATAGGGCATTTTTAAAAATTAAGTTAAAAATTAGTTCTGCTATGAGATTAAATCCTCTCTATATTCTATTATAACACTCCTTCTTATAGTGAAGGGTAATATAGTATTCTTATAGTGACGGTATGTAAAATACCGCCAAATGCTTATGTAATCCACGATTTTATATTTTGATAATTATTATTGTTCATTGCTTAAGGGAAAATGAAATAAAATAATTGATTATTTTTTATTTTTATCTGTATTTTAAGTAATATTCAAACAATGGTAATTATCAGAGTAAAAGTATACCTTCTTAACTAATATATTACATAATGTTATAATTAGGATAAAAATGGTCTACAAGTAATGTTTTACAAAAGCTATTTGATTATGTAACATGCTGTCTGATAATTTTAGTTATCTTAATGTTTAACTAGGATTTTTTAAGTTTTTTCTACTTGTATAAAAATCTTCTCAGTATCCAATCTCAAGATTTACCTTTTTAGCTTGAACTTATACTGCTTCATATCAGCTTCTATATACTTATATAAAATTATTGATATATTTTTTAAAATTGCTTTTCAGGATCAAATTTGGAGAAGTCATGATTCTGGTTTAATGTCATATTCATTAGCTTTGCTAAATAATGTCAGTTACAATGTTGTTGAATTTGCTAAATCTCAAGTAAGTCTTATTTTCTCAATTTTAATTCTTTTGATTATAGTTTGTTTTAATGAATTAACAAGTTTACTTCAGAAGAAAGTATTATTTTTTCACTTATGATATAATATATATACTCTTATTTTATTATTTTCTTGTCGATACACAAATATAGTTAAAATTACGCG
The DNA here is from genome assembly GCA_019973975.1 of Trichonephila clavata. Lineage (NCBI taxonomy): Eukaryota > Metazoa > Arthropoda > Arachnida > Araneae > Nephilidae > Trichonephila > Trichonephila clavata. Next base: position 35,826 of record BMAO01026157.1, on the reverse strand, counting down.
ATTAAAATGGCTTTTGATACGATGTTTAAAAGTTTTGTAAAATTTGTTTTAGTATGCAATCTTGAAAAAGAAAAATATGAATTTAATGTATTAAATGTCAAGAAAACTGTTTCATTGGCAATAAAATGATGCAATATGAAATGAAAATAGATATTATATGGATGCTTATTCGTTGTGCATTCACGTTTCCTTAAAATATTTTATTTGTATAAGCTAATTTTCAAAATTTACAATATTATATATCAAATACATGATCCGTAGTAATAACTTTCAAATATATTTTGTTACTCATTGAAAAAGTTACAAGTGGAAAAAAGAGTTTTTACGGTAGGAGAAATGTATTTGTTGTTCAAATGAATCTTGTTTAATCACATAATTAAATGTAAACCTGGCAATTCTGTTAAGTTTCTTTTTACTGTTCATAGGTTGAATGGATGAGTGATAAAATCATGCGTTCATTTGAAGGCCTGAAAGGTAATCCATTCCAATTCAAACATCTGCAATTATGTCATAGCCTTACAGAACTCAACAAAGTACCAGAGCCAAAAGTAAGGAATAAAATTATTCATAATTTCAATTAGATTTAGATAACTAATATTGAGCCATTCATGAATTTATAGGTTTTATAAAAACAGTGTTATTGACATTAGAAATTGCTGGGTTAAAAATATGATTTTTTTTAGAATTTTGTCATTTATTTTCTTGACAAATATTGAGTCCATAATACTTAGTCAGTAAAGTATGATAAAATATTATAAAAACATAGCTATAGGTAGTTAAATGAAATAAAAATAATTGATACCATGTTTTATAAAGTGAAAAAATGGACCATTGGAAGATTTCAATATAGCATCAAACTAATGAAATTAATGACTAAATGAAGTATTAATATTTTTGTAAGTTTTTATTTTATATAAACATTGAAATAATTACATTACTTTAGTTCAGGAAATCAAGTTTAAACTTTTATTCTTGTGCACTGGCTTAGAATTTTTGACATTTATAGCATTTTTCAATTTTTTAACAAATTTATTTGAAATGTAATTTAGATCAATATATCAAACATTTTTTTGTTCTGTAAATTAAGTATTAAAATGTGGTATTGTACTTCGGGTACAAATTAAAATAAAGTATGCATTATATAGTTGTGAAATTTTTTTTCAGGTACTGATTATAAGTTCTCTTTTATTAACTGATTTCATGTTCTGACTTATTGTTTTTCTAATCGGAATTGTGTAAATATTATGCATGGAAATTATCTTATACATAAATCTAACAGTTATTTCTGTTCAGTACTAAATTTACCATGTGGGCTGTGCTTCACTTTATTTTTATAGTTCTCTATACAAATAAATAAAATTGAAGTGTCTGTTTGTAATTTCAAATTAGCAACCTTTTGCTAAATGCATTTAAAGGTATATAAGGTACTTATATCAAAAATTCAATTTTTAAAATTTTTGTCTGTCTGTTTGTTCCAGCTAATCTCGGGAACTTCTGGTCCGATTTTAAAAATTCTTTCACCAATGGAAAGCTACTTTATCAGGGAGTAACATAAGATATATTTTATCTCCATATTCATGCGGGAACGGGAACTATGTGGGTAAAACGTTGACGTTGCTTACTCCCCGCCAAGTTGGCGCAAAATTATGCATTTGCTCAATAATGGAAATTTTAATAAATATTTTCTCACATTTGTAACAAATAACTGAAACATAGTGTAATTTAGCATCTTTACAAAAAGCAATTTTTTAAATGTTTTTTTATGGTTATTATTTACCTTACGTTTGTTAAATGTCAAACTCAAAATTTGAGAAATATCGCCAAGTCAGCTAAGAAGTTCTCTATTCTGACAATCCTACATATTTTAATGCAAATTTTCTCCCACTTTTTAAAGAGGGAAACGAAATAAAGTTTTAGCAATTGCGTACATGATATTAAAAATTCTATGGTAATATAAATTGACAATTTCATAAAAAGTTTTGATTACTTTAATAGTTTTGATTAGTTTTGAAAGTATTTACTACTTTGAATTTTTTTTAACCTAATTATACAATATTCATATTTTGCACAAAATTTTTCACTTATACTGAACCTAGATATTTTACATGGAGGTATTACTTTGAAGATATATACTATGGAGGCATCCATACAATGTCACTCGCCAAATAACATTAGGGAGCTTTACGCAATACTTATTTCATCTTTGGTTTTTCTAATCCTCAAACCTTTTGGAATAAGTACAAAGACTACATGGCGGGAGATATTTTGCGACGAAAAACAACCAAATATGCCTTTCAATGAACACATCTACAACGAAACGCAATAAAGGTTTTCAGAATGTTTAGGAAGAAGCTACATGTTTTTGGAATGATTAGCCCTAGACGTGTCGATGGAAACGGCTTCAATAATGAAATTACTTGAGAATTAAACTACGATTTTATAGCATTGCAACATCAAGTAACAGAATTTACCCGTCAATTAACTCCAGAATAAAGTCACGTTTTCCAACAAGTGTTACGCAAACTAGAATCCGGCAGTGGTGCACTCATTTTTCTCTAAGCCCCTGGAAGAATCAGAAAAACGTTTTTGCTAAACTTATTATTAATAACCATCAGAAAAACCCAGAAGATAGCAGTTGCTATGGTTTAAATTCGGAACATTATGCAGAGACGCAATTGAAAATTGGTTATGGATGTTTGGACGCAAATGCTGGAGGTTATATTTTACTTCCAGAGAATTTTGTAATGTAGAAGAAAATGATGTAAATCTTACTGCTCAAATTCACTTGAACTTTCAGGTGTACCCTCACAAAAACTTCAATTAAAACTAAATGTACCAGTTATGCAAAATCTCGATGCTCCTCGACTATGTAAAGGAACGAGGCCTTGGATCACAAAACTGATGCAGAATATACTTGGTGCCAATATTTGAACATATGTTCATTTTCCAATTTTACTGTTGCTATTAACAAAGCTAACATTTCAGGTAGCAGGGGTGAATTTGGAAATGCAATGTTTTTCCCGTGACCAACTATATGTAACATGATCGGTGCGTCCAATACCCAAATCTTCACATATTTGCAACTGACGGAAGAACATACAATATGGTACACAGTAGCATCTTAGAATAATATTCTGTTTTGAGTTCTTTTGAAGAGGAATTACATATTAAACGTAGATACTTTCGATTTTTAAAAATATTAATAGTTTAAGTTATTGAATATTTGTTGTTAATTATTATAATAAATTACGTTTTCAGTTTTTTTAAACTAAACTCAATTTTAGACATCTTAAATTTTATTGGTTCCAGTCAAGCAATAAAAAAAATTACCATGTTATATTATTTACTTTCTAATGATAATAATTACGACTTTAACAGTTATTTAAAGACATCAACGTGAGCGGAGCCGCGGGTAAAAGCTAGTTACTAAATATATGTTTCCATTTTCCTTGATATTTATAATTATCTATTTTTTGCAGGTAGTTTTAGCAAGTATGCCTGGAATGGAATGTGGATTTTCTCGAGAGTTATTCATTCAATGGTGTGGAAATCCAAGAAATAGCATTATTTTAACATCTAGAAGTTTGCCTGGAACTCTAGCTAGATCTTTGATTGAGTCTCCTAACCAAAGAGCAGTTGAATTGACGGTATGTTTTTATCTACTTATTAAACTGATTAAATAAATTTTAATTTTTTAAATAAAATTGGTAAAAATATTTTACAATGGTCTGGAAATAATTCTGGTTATTATTTTAGATTCGTCGGAGAGTTCGCTTGGAAGGTGCAGAGCTCGAAGAACACATGAGAAAAGAAAAAGAGAAAGAATTGGAAGCAGCAAGACAAAGAGCTGAAAAAGAGGCGTAAGTAGAAATATCAATTTTTCCAAACAAGTATGAAGTAACTTCACATGAATGGCAAATTAAAAGTTAATTAAATTTTTTAAATAAATAACTTTTTTGTGTCAATGATAGAATTTTAAAGATATTTTTTTAATGATAGTCACTTCTCTGTCTATTGGCTAAGATCAAAGTGTAGCATGTATCTTGCAAAATGAACTATATGATCATATTCAACTGTATTGTAAAATTGTTTACTTTTATTATTATGATCTGAATAAAAGAGTTTTAATAGCTGTATTATCTATTTTATACATAGGAGTTTTATGAAGTAAGGAATTTTACCTTTAAATAATCGACAAAATTATTTCTACTCAAAGTAATATTTTAACAATTTTATGGATTATTATATTTTAGCATTAATAAATTAGTGCTATCATTTTAATTGGTTTAAAATCAATGGTTTAGAGGATACCTTATACTGATTCATATGAAATATATTTCATTAAAATTTTTTTAATTCAACATTTCAAAGATGAGATTGTTAAAAGGGAGGAATTTCTTTTTAAATGTCTTATTAGTTATTCAGTAATGTGCTGTTTATGAAAATATAAAATACAAATATTTATTTAAATGTTATTCAAAGAAACAAGCAACAAAAAAAAAAATTTTTAAGTCAATTTTTACTTAGGTCAACAAAGAAATTTTATTTGTTACTTTTTATTAAGTAATTACATTTAATATAAATATGGTATACATATGACAGGATCGCAATATTAAGTAACAAAACATCTTTTAAATTAACATTAAAAACTTTTAAATAACATTAAATTTGTAATTACATTTTTTAATAAAAGTTGAATTTTTTGGTAAGAATTTATCTTAAAACCAGTGCAAAAGGAATGCTGATGTCTAACTAGCTTATGATTATTCAGGTTAAGTTTAATCTTCATCACAAATCTAACAAAAGCTATTTTATCGAATGGTTCTGTCATCTAGAGGAATAATATCGACTGAAATATCTCTTAAACTGTAATTACTGTATTTACTTGAATCCAAGTGGCCATTGATTCTAAACTGCACCCCAAGTTCTCAAAATGTTTTTGTGAAACAATGTCATCAATTCTAAGCCGCACCCTAAATTTTCTACATGTTTTTTTTTTAAATAAATTTTGTAAAAGGTTCATCAATAACAGATACTTAAAAATTTTTTTACATTTTAATGAGAAATAATACGTGGATAATTTATTTATTTTACCAGTATTAAAAACTGAAGTACATATATAAATGTATAATTACTCTAACCGTCAGTATCATGTTTCAAAAATGTTTTGTCACTCCCATTGTCACAGCCAACTTCAGAATTGGTGCCTGCTTCGCCATTTTCCGACACAGTGTCATCTTCTGTGCCATCTAATGCATTTGTTATGCAACATTTTTTTAAAAGAATGTAAAATAATTATTAAAGACTGCTGAGCATTTCCAAGCAAAAATTACATCATTTTGTTTTTGCTGTCGATGTATATTTGTTTCATCTGTGTCAAATATTCAGTGGTTGCTGCTCTGTTTCAGTTTTTTTCTGCCTATAAAATTGCCTCTTTTTTCATCCTTGCATCACAGTGAACTTTTCTTGACATTATTACCAATATCTTTGAAGTTCAGTTGATTAAAAGAAAGAGCACATTTACAAAAGAATTTTCTAAATACGAGCACACAGCGATGTTTAGGATAAACTTAATACTGGAGATAAATTGCGGGGATGGGATGAGTCATAAATGCTAGTGAACAGAATGAATGGTTATATTTTCTTTTTATAGGGGGGGGGGGAGAAACTCAATTTTTTTTCCAATCCAACAAACGTATTGCCTTTGATTCTAAGCAGCACCTGATTTTCAGTAGCATTCACTGGAAAAATGCTGCTGTTTAGATTCAACTAAATACGTAGTTAATTAAATTTAATTATTAAATTAATATTTGAAAAAACTGTATTACCATCAAGTGTCATCCACTACAAGTTAAAAAAAATGTATTTGAACTTGAGTGGATGAATAAAAGGTAATATTAATGATTGAAATTTTGAACATTGTATATATAGGGAGAGTGTGAACTAATAGTAGGAGTTAAAAAAGTTATGGACAATCACATTATCATAGAATTATTTTACTTGCAGGGAATTTGGTGGCTCAGATTCAAGTGAAGAAAGTGAAGATGAAATGGAAGTAGATAGAGGTGGTAATGCTCGGCATGATTTGATGATGAAAGTAGAGGTGTGTCATTTGTTATTTTTTTAAAAAAATTTGAGTGATGGATAATTTGAATGTATTGAAAATTATAATATGACTTTATTCTTAAGGAAAATCCTGATTTTTTTTCAAACTTAAAGTTAATAATAATTTTGAAAATTTCTCCCCCCCCCCTCACCCAAATTTAAAAAAAAAATGCTTTTTAAAAGATGCTTATTGGTTAATGGTAAAAATGATTAACTGTGAACTTCAGGAATTTAAAAACGTTAATTTTTAATTAAATATGAATTTTTTTTGTTTCATTTGAAAAGAACAAACATTATATTGTATATGAGGGGAGATTCAAGGGTGTTTTCTTTGTTTTGTTTTGAAAATATTTATTTATCATGCATTATTTTAAGAATTTGCTTGAAGTGCGGATGATGTTTTATGCTTTTCATTAGCAAAAGGTTGGCAGTTATAGTATCAACTTTTAAAAAAGTTATTCTATCATCCTTAAAAACTAACCTCCTAAAAAACTAAAGCATAAAAAAAAATTAGCCCCTTTGTTAACTATTGTAGTAGGCTTTCATTATATTTTCAAGACAGTTTTCATTTCCTTTCGTTTAACACATGTTGAAGGTACTAGACAGATATAATGCTGTTGGATTATTCTACAAATCTTTTAAAACTCCCTGTACTGGTTTTTATAATTTGCTACTCTGAAAAGTGCAAAATTTAGGCACATACTATTTTAGATGACTAAACTTCCCTTTAAATGTCATTATGTGTTAGACAAGTTGATTCAAACATATAAATTATGTTTTTGTAGTGGTAGCCATTTGCATATACCTTTGGAAAAATGTTTCACCCAATTCTTTTAATAAAATTTCTTTTTTTTTTTAATGTTGAAGTGAATAAAGGTCAATTATGTGAATTTCGACTTCCTAAATATTGTAATCTATAAGCATTTTTAAGTTGTGTATGATGGCACATATAGCATAAATATTAAGTTCTCGTACTTAATTGGGACTATTTAGTTCATGAAGATTATGAACTAGAATGCAAAGTCGGTGCATGAACCACTACTTTTTTTGTGTAAAGTACCATGTGAAAAAATAGTTTATAATGTAATCTTTATTGTGATAAATTTTGTAGGTCTTTGTTCTAGTACCTGAACCCACATTTTTTTGTGCATATATTTGTTTCAATTCTTCCAAGAATGATTTCTTTATTATTGTTATTTTATTATTTCTATCCTTTTTATATATTGTATCTAGAATAACAAAATATTAAAAAAGTTAAACAATTTTAAAATGTTATTATTACTGTTTAATGTTTGATAACATTTTTCATTCAAAAAATATTTACACAATTTTTTTCATCCATATCATAGGTAGCCAACTTTTTGGTACAGTAGATCATCTTTTACCTTCTTAAATGTATTGTGATCGACTTGTCTAAGGATTTCTAAAAAGCGTTTTATGATGCCGTCTTTTCATTGTCTGATAGAAAAATTAGATTTGCTATCGACTTGTTAGCCACTCGGATCAATCGGAGTTTTTTAATTCTCTAAGAGAATAATAACCAAGAAAGTTTTATTCTTTATAAAAACTATTCTCTCCTTTTGTGGCATATTTTTAGTCAGTTAATATTAAGAGACAGTATATTTCCTGATATCGTCAGTTTATCTGATGTTTGTTATATCTGCCGAAGTTTAAAGTCTTCATGTTGATGTAACATGAAAGTTTGGAGTGATCAGGTCTCAAGTATTGTCATCTCTTGACTGGGGCTCAAATTTAGAAGATATGTTGCCAATAGCTCTTGTTGTTTTCAAAGGCAATGCTAATGAACAATCATCATCACTATAATGCATTTTTTGTTTAATATTTGTGGTTGAAAAAAATTTATGAACATCTGAACAAATTTAGGAACATCTATCTTCTGTATTTTTGTAATAGGGAAAACCAAGAGGAGGAGGATTTTTCAAGCAGGCAAGGAAATCTTATCCCATGTTTCCTGTAAAAGAAGAAAAAATTAAATGGGATGATTATGGTGAAATTATAAGGTACGTATTTTGATTTCAGAAAATTGAAAACAAGTGGGGAAAAAATTTAACTGTTATAGAGTTTATTAGAGAAATGAATAATTAGGCAGGATTTATTTCATCATTTATTTATGAAATTCTCTTGATTTGATAGGTTAGAAGATTATATGATTCTTGAGCCATCTACTATTGAAGAAGAGAATAAAGAAAATAAAATGGAAAATGATGACTCAGTTCAAGGTAACTCATTTAAATTTTATTTGTTATGAGTGTTAAAATAGGATAATCTTAACTCACATAATTTTCATTGTTCTTAAACAGAAATGATATAATAGGTACTAATGTTTCAAAAGAACTGAAGGATTAATTACCATATTTACTCGAATCTAAGCCATGCTTTTTTCCCAATGTCAATTTTACTGAAAGTCGAGTGCAGTTTAGAATCGAAGAAAAAAATAATTAGTTGGATGGTACAAATACAGGTTCATGCCAGTATTTGAAAGTTTACAATACTGGTAAAATAACTAACCATTCACTTATTAATTCTCCTTTAAAATTTCATTTTAATTTTGTAAAATTAGATTATGTATAAACCATTTTACACTATTTTTCATTTTTCACAAAAATTTGTTGTGGCTTTGGAGTGCAGCTTAAAATTGATGGCAGTGTTTTTGATGACTCTCCCATGATGCTATTCAAATAAAATTGAGGGAAAAGGTATTTTATTATATAAAGTATAGCAATATATTTTTTTAAGCAAAAAGTAATTGAAAAGATTACTGAAAATGTTAAATGTTTTTCAGATTAATCATTTTTGCGAGTTTATGCATATTGCTACCTAATGAAACCTGTGATTAAATATCTTTGGAACTTATGATTATATTTAAATGAAATATGCTGTATTGACTTTAAAAATTCATATTCCACTTAGATAAAAAGTTAAACAAGAGTTTATAAACTATATTACCTACTCTAAAATGTCCTTTGTAGTAATAATATAACCTGAAAATTAAATAATTTTGTATTAGGCCCGTTAATTTTGCATAAACCATTAACATGGATATCTATTTTATACAGATACGAGAAAAGTTGTAAAAATCATTAAGGACATCTTTTTTAAATAACTGTTATATACTTAAATTTTAACCATATTTTAAGTTAATTTTCATACAAAATAATCCTTGCATACATACATTGTCTTGTTTCTTTTTATATAAATTTGTAAAGATGAATTATTATAAAATCCAGCGTATAACATGCACCTTTAACACAAAAACTAAGATCGAAATTCGCAAGTGCAGGTTATATGCCAGGTATGAAAATGAGAGCTTTAAAAATAAAAAAATTAGTCTTCTATATGTATCAAAATACTATTTATTTAAAAGAAATGACATTCCTTATGAACTTAAAGGGTTGTAGTTCTAGAAGTACACTATTTTTTTCTAAAACTTGGAGAGTAAAACCTATAAAAAAATAAATGCAAGCATTGTACATGTACATCTCAGGTTTCTTCGCAAAAAAGAGGCTGCATGTTGTATGGCAAATATACTGAAAAATTAAGAATTGTAGCTTGAAAGTATAGGTGCATATTATAGGGCGGTGCACATTATAAACCAGATTTTACAGTAATTTTATGCTAACTGAAATTTTGTTACACACGTTACAGAACTCTAAAATGTAAATGTTATAATTTTTATTTTTCAAAACTCTGAGAAAATTTCTTTTTATATATATAAAATAAAAATTAATGGCTATTGTGCGTTATGGTTATATTTACAATTGAATCTATCAAGTGAAAAATGATCCAGTTTTTTGAAAAAAGACAATGAATCGCCATAATTTAATTTTAATATATATTTAAGTGTTTACCTTATTTTGCTCAGTAAATAGTTTGTAAAGAAACGAAAGATACTAATAGATTCAAAATATGCTAAGTTCTTTGGAACTTTTTCTTAGATTATTAAAATAGTGAAGAATTTGAGTTAGTATTTGATATTGGAATTAAGTGATATAAATAATTGCAGAAGAATGGTTGTTGGAGAATCAAATACATGTATATTAAACTTCTTTTGATGTTTTGTACTTTTTTCTTACCTCCTTATTTATGTACGATTTTTCGTGATTTTCAAATTGTTATATATATATACATAGTATGATCCAAAAATTCAGGGACAGCGGCCATTCCTGACGACGAAAGCAAGTACCTAAAGTTAAACTGCTTGAAATGGATTCTTTTAATTTCCCCCTTCCTGCCTAGGTTGGTTTAGCCAGGTCATGTGATTGAACCACATGTGTAGCTGTTATCTTCCGAAGTTAGTTGGCTTTGCATGCTTGCGCAAGAGAGATGACTTTTCTTGAACAGAGCTGCAGCCTTAAATTCTGTCAACCCTTAGTTAAAGCACCAATAGATACTTTAAAAATATTAAAAAAAGTTGTATGGTGAATCTACTATGGTGAGTTCCAAAGTTTATGAATGGCATCAGCCTTTTAAAGAGGGCTGAAGATCGATCGAATTGGAGGAATGCATTGGACGACTCACTACAATCAAAAAAATTCTGGCTGGATTGCACCAAAGGTAAAGTAATGTTGGAGGTATTTTTTGATTCTCAAGGAATTGTGCATTTAGCATTTATTCCTGAAGGCCGAACAGTTAACAAGCAACATTTTTTATGCGTTTTATGATGTTTGAAGGAATTCATTTGTTGTAAGTGGTCTCTGTTCTGGCTGAGTGGCAACTGGTACCTTCTGCATGACTACGCACCAGCTCATTGATCCCAAATGGTTAAAGAGTTCCTCGCCAAAACTCGCATTAATGTGCCAAATAAGGATTGCATAATGTGGTCTCTATTCACTGGACTTAGCCCCATATGACTTTTAACCTGTTCCTATGAATGAAAAAACAAAGGCCGCCCCTTTTTTGTTATCGGATGAGGTGAAAGCAGCATCGCAAGAGGCCTTACGAAAGATTCCAAAAAATGGCTTCCAGAAGTGATACGAACATTGACAGAAATGTTTAGTCTCACAAGGGGACTACTTTGAAGGTGGATGGGCTTCGGTGCTGTGAACTATTCATGGTAAGGGTTTTTACACTTTGTCCCCAAACCATTGGATCATGCTACATATAAGTTAATAAAATAGGATATTCTCTGAAATTAATTTCTTGTAAATATCCAAGATAAGTAGCAGCTTACTCTATTCTCTTAATATGTAATATTACAGTGTCAAATTTTCTGAAGTCTAACAAATAATACATTAGACCTATAAGTTGGATTTTTCATTCCAAATATTAAAGGCTGATTTTTCCTTCTGTTTCATATATATAAGCTTTTAAAAGCTTTGTGTGTTTAATTTTATCCAAATAAACTTATTGGATTCCAAAAATTATTGCTATGGGAAAACATGAAATAATTTTATGCATTTTTTTTTTATACTTATTTTGAAAGATGCATGTTTTTACAAACATTTTTATTATTTAGAAATTTGGAAATATTGCTGTGTGTAATATATTATAATATAATTACTAATTTTAAAGCTAAATTCCCCCATAGATATAACTGAAGTTCCAACCAAGTGTATATCATTTATGCAAACGCTGGACATCAATGCTTCCATAATGTTCATAGACTTTGAGGGGCGATCTGACAGTGAGTCCATTAGAAAAATTCTAAGTATGATTAAACCACGTAGACTTATTATTGTAAGAGGTCCTACTGAAGGAACCGAAGCTTTGGCTACTTATTGTACCTCTGGGGCTGTTCAAGGCAAAGTTTTTACTCCCAACCTGTTAGAAGTTGTTGATGCAACAACAGAAAGTCATATTTATCAGGTATTTATTTTTTTAAACTCTTTGTAATCAGCTTGAGATTCACACTTATATATTTATTGTAGCCTTTATTGTGAAATTATCTTTTTAAAACAATGAAGAACATTACATCAGATTTTTTTACTTCATGGAATAAAACTTATTTTAAAATTATTTCATTAATATGGGATGTGATGTATTCTAAATCAAAAACATTTTTTATTTTTAATAATTATATTAATGTTTATTTAAATATTATGCTTTTAAGGTTTTTCCTTTAAAAATGCCAATTATTTTAATACCATTATAAAATTATTTTTCAACTAATCTTACCTGAAGGAATTGTTAAAATTTATACATGTTTAAAGATTAGGAAATAAAATGTTTTTGTATAACATGAGGCTCAGGGTACATTAAAGGTCTTAAAAAAAGGGTACAAGTGGATTTTGATTTTTTAAAGAAAAGAACACAATCCAACTAAGACCTAAACAGCTTTTTTTTATTTGCATATGTTTAATAAAATTAACTTGATAATAAATATAATTTGAGTTAAAATATTTTGAAAGGAATAAGGACAACATTTCAATTTTAAAATAGAAGTGTTCTCTTCTACTTCAATATTAAAAATGATTGAATCATTGCTTTATTGAATGAATATTTTAATATTAAATTGTGAAACTGGAAACATAACTATTCAAATTGTTTGGACATCTTCTGTCTCAAGCATCTTGGAGGTAGTGAATGTCATAAGGATCAAGTAACTAAAATCATAGTTCCTATTCTTTTAATCTTATATAAAAATATTTAAAAGTGTAAATTAAGAATACATAACTTGAAAGGGTAGAAAACTTACAATTTTTAAAAAACAAAACACGGACTTATAACAAATTTATATTTATGTATAAATTTGTGTGGTTAGAACACATATGCACACAAAAACATATGGCATTACAGCATGAAAAACAAAATACAGAACATCATTTATGCTATAAAAAAATAGATTCATTCAATAAAAAATAATAGGCAACATAAAAATTTATACTTCTCCAAAGAACTGATTTATCAGAGCATTTTTTTTTTTATATAACCAAGTGTTCAGGTTCAATACTAAAATATAAGACAGAGACATGCTTAAAAGAAATTGTATTTCAAGATAGGTTTTTGTATGAGAAATGTGTATAACATTCCAACAAATACTGCATCTTTTAACATGATTGGGGTCTTCTGAAAAACATATTAAGTGTTAAAATGTAATATTGTTTAAAATATTCTATAAGTATTAAAGTTTTCATTCCATCTAGGTAAAATTGAAAGATTCATTAGTTAGTTCATTAGATTTTGTGAAATCGAATGATGTGGAATTGGCATGGGTGGATGGAGAAATCATCATGGAAGAAGATACAGATCAAATTATTACCAAAGATTCAGAAAAGCTTTCAGATGACCCTGAAGAGACAAAAGGTATTTTATTTTGTATCTATGATTTACTTTATATGTGATAGGAATTTTTTATTTGTTTGCAATTTAAAAATGCTTCAACTTATTACATATAAGTAAAATTTTAATGATTATCTACGTTTAATGCTTTTAAAATTTCTTTATGTATTAAGGTAGATGCAGTAACATATTGTGCTGGGATTTAATGTACCTTTAATGTGTTAATCTTACAGAGGATATATCCAAAAAGAAACTAATTCCCGGAATATCAGTAGTATTTATTTCCTTTTGAAATTCAGGATCCCAATTTAAATTAACTTAACAAATCAGATTAGATGTTGTTGTGTTGTTGCTAATGCCACCTGTCTGATGTAGTCAGATCAAGGTCCATGAAATTGATCATGGCATCGGGCTATATTGTATGCCTGCCGTTATCTGTAGCTTTAAGCACCATGCAGTTTACAGTACGATTTGTCTCGGTTCCACCCCAATTTTGAGGGAGTAGTCAGGGCCTCTCACCTCTCTTCCCCTTCCACCAACCTCACAAGAGGACTTGCTGCTCAACAGCTATTTTGAGTACCCCCATTTGCCACGAAAGCACTATACATTTACAAACATCCATGCCTTCTTTGGGATTTTAACCCAGTTCCTACAGCATAGCAGTCAGCATTGCTAACTACTATACCGGATGGGTAATTAGCTGTAAAGATATTTAAGACTCAATATGATGTGTTTTATATCTAACCTGATTCTTAATTTTTGAAAATTTATTTCTAGATGATGAAGATAGAATACCAGTTTTGCAGCCACTGTCATCTTCTCAAGTAAGTTGAATTTCATATGAATCGCATTATGGAATATTTTTTTTTTTACGTAAAATATGAAATGTGTTTGAACTGGAACAAATTTCAACAATTTTATTGGACAGGTTTGTATGTATCAAAATTCTTGAAAGATTTTCAATATTATTACATTAAAAAATTATTTCTATTTAAAAGGGGCAGGGGATGAATTAGAAAACTGATAGGTGCTTTTCTTTCCAAAGTCACAGTAAGTGATAAAGATTAATTGTGGCAATATTACACAATGTTTATGTGGAATCTGCCTATAAAAATCTTCAGGTCCTCAAATTGGCATATTGTGGAAATTTTAGCTAGTTAGGTGCCATCTTGGGTGTCTGTTCATCATTTGACTGACATTTAGAATTTTGAGATCTACCATTATTAGCCCTTGTTCAAATCCAACATTGATAAACAATCAATGAATGCAAAATGTTAGTTTTTCCATTAATTATGATCTTCAAAAGTAAAATGTATCTGTATATGATGCCATTTTCTCAAATCACTGAGTTTCGAAACACACTGAAAGTACCAAAAGATGAGAAATAATCCATTGAATCTATTTTGTCTACTTAAATTCTGAAATTATAATTATTTAAAAATGCTGAAGTGAATGATTTGCTCTGCCCTGTAATGCCATCTATTGGGCAGAAACTAAAACGTTCGTCAATTGGAAGATTTCCACCATTACTTTATTTTAAAAATTGCTATCCTTCCCTCTGTACTAAAATTAGATAAAAAAAATCCTGGAATTTGAAAGACTTTTCATTTCATCAGGATATGGTATAGTATTTTTATTTAATAAAAATTTCTAAAAATGAGTCAATTTTGGCTTCTTTTTGTGGATTGAATGTTACATTTTTCCTCTATCTTTTTTCATTATAATTAGGCCATGCTTTGCTCTCTCCAACCGACCTAGTAATTGAAACAATTAGGTACAAAACCTTTCATTTATGTGTGTATGGGGCTATATTATCCATGTTTGAACTAAAGATTTTTAAAAAGTCAGATTGTGAATATTTAAACATTTTTTCTTTCCTTTTTTTGTATAATAACAAAGTTAAGGCTTTTTTTGTTCAATTTTTTATTACATATTTTTTACAAGTTACCATAGTTTGTTATTGATTTGTGATATTTGTGAAATTCTTCCTTCCCTTCCTGCCAGGGAATTATACTAGTCTCAGCAATTCTGGAATGACTGTTTTATAGTGAAATTAAATCATATTTCTTGACATCTGGCTTTAAAATATAGTTTCAAAAATAAAGGAGCTGAGAATACAAGCTATATACCAATCTTTTCTTACATCAGAGTTTTAAAATTTTATAACATATCTAATCTCGTGAGAGCTCTGAAGCTTCTCTTTTAATTAGGAAATGATGACAGTCATATGTGCCACATAATCTCACCTCTTCTCTAAGGATGATGCATTATTCCAAATAGCCTGTACAACACTGTATTATGCAGCTTTTATGTAATCTTAATTTTAATATAATTGTAGGGTTTTTTCATTCAATTTACAATGTAACTATATATGTATAAACCAATGCATACTTGACTACAAATTGTTGAATTTCTTTTAGATTGTAGGACATCCCACTATCTTCATAAATGAAGTTCTGCTCTCTGATTTCAAGCAGGTTCTCATGAGGAATGGAATCAGTGCAGAATTTAATGGAGGTGTACTTTATTGTAATGATGTTGTAGCCCTTAGAAAAGTAAATAGAATCCTTAGTTCTATCAATATAATTTTTTATCATTCTTATATATTTGATAAGGTCTGTTTTAAAATACTTTTTATGAATATTTTGAAATAAAAATTAGTTTGAAATCTGCATCGCTATATCACTTTTTTGTTTATAACTGATATAATATAAATGATATGCCTTAACTACTGAAAGTAACCATACACACACATTTATTTATGAAAATTTTATCTTTCTGTATTAATAACCATATAATAAATTCATTATAAAAATTTCGTTTTATTTACCCAGTGTTTTTCTGTTCGTTTACATTTTTCACTATAATGTTTATTGAAAGGGGTTAAAATTCCTGGTAAATCTTGGATGTTAAAACATATTTCTAAAGTACTTTTTTTTGGTCATTTTTTTTTCTTTCCATGTACAAAATATTCATTCTAAAATATGATTATTTTAGAAGTCTTGGTTAAACTTTTTAACCATTTGAAAGGTTTGCGTGTCTAATAAATTTCTTTTAAGGAAAAGAAAATTAATAAATGTGAAAATATTTTAAGAGATGTTTGTGTTCTTTATTTTTCAGAATGAATCTGGTCACATTGATTTTGAAGGACGTCTGACAGACGATTATTTTAGGGTGCGAGAGCTACTTTATGAACAATATGCTATCATTTAAGCCACTGAAATTTTATTTTCATTGTGATTATCATCATCGTCCTCATGTTATGTTTTGTATATTTCTGTAATTACCACATCTGTGAAAGACTTCGTAGGCTTATTTAAATTATTTTTAAAATAAACTTTTATTTCAATTTCTAGTTCTATTTCATTTGGTTCATCCCATTGATATGTTTGAAAATCCTAGTATTTCCTATCTATTGATCATTAAATAATATGAACTAAGACCTGTTAATACTCTCATAAAAGTGCCTTTTTCACTTTGTACTTTTGTCCTGTTTATTATTTTTTAATTTGTCTGGCTGACTGATAAAAGCACTAGTTGAATATAAGATATGTAGAAAACCGTTACATGTTATAATAAAATTTTTGCTTCTGTTGCAGACTTATCTATTTCATTTTTATGTGAAGCTCTCCCTGTAAAAATTAATTTATAATTTTTAATTTATATTTATTTCATGTTTGAAAGGAAAGAATATGAATATATGTTATTGTTTTCAGAAAGTTAATCATGAAGATGAAACACATTTTTTTGCTGCAAAATAAAAATTCATTATTTCTATTAATTTTCAAAATCATATTCAGCATGTTTTTGAAATTCATGTATTCTGTACTATTTCCAGATCCTCTTGAGAGAGTACTCTGTATAAAAGATTTTTGCTTTCACATTGTATATATAGTGGGAATTTTTTTCAATTAATTTACATATAGGTATTAAGTGAAAGTATACACTGTTGATGTCTTGAATATTCTTTTTAAATTTTTTCATTTTATGTAAAAACTTGTCACTACCCAATCACTTCATTGGAAAATTATGTTGTTTGTGACTATATAGTTTTATAAGTTATTGGTATCCATGCCCTAGTATTAAGATTTTAATTGTTGTATTAAAAAGCCTTCATATAGCCCTTTCTTCTTGATTTTAAAGGACAAGATGAATTTTTTAAGTAATTAAGTATATTTATCTTTTACATTCCCTTAACTTCACCTTTTGGGAGTCGGTTTTTACGAAACCTGCTCTTGGTGGGTCTTTACTCAACAAAAGAAACATCCCTACCATATTTCAAGCCGTAGATCTAATGGAATTTTTATGTGCAATTCCCCTGTGACCTCCTTGGAAATTAATTTTCGTATGGTATATGTTGAGTGGAGCAGTACTCCACAAAAGCAACATATGTACCAAATTTAAAGTCTAGATTTAATAGTGCAGAAGAGAATATTTTTTGTTTACTACCCTGAAACTCCTTTGGGAGTCAATTTTCACAAAACCCATTCTACTGAATAAAAATGTGCAGACTAAATTTCATGTCTGTACATCATAATTCCAGAGATCTTGTGATTAGTTGGCTGCTTTTCTCCTATATATATATGAGCTTGATATACAGAAGATATGTTTCCGAATTTTTCTTTCCCAATCTATATATATAAATGAGCTAGATATTTATAGATTGGGATACAGAAGTTTAGAAGTATATCTTGCAAAATAATTTTTTGTTGAACTTTTCATTTAAAACTGTATTCAATGCACACAAATACTTTTTGATTAATTATTTTTATACACAATATTTATTGTGCATTAGTTTCTAGTTAAAAATTGGCTCTCTTAAAATCAAACATATTGAATGAAAATTTAAAAATTTGTTTTAACTAAACCAAATTTTACCCAAATGAATTTTAAAAAAACAATAAAAGACTTGTTTCTTTGAAATGTTTCAAATAGAACCAGATGTATTCTAAAAGATTTTCAGACATAGTGGATATGCTGTATTCTTTCTGAGTAGCAGTTGTATTGAGTGGAAATTTAAATTGGCATCCCATTCTCAACAATGCATAATTTATGTATAGCCATTTTTAACAAGCAGTTGTTGCATTGATCTCTAAACTTTGTTTTTGGTCATGCTAACAACAACAACAAAAAAAAAATTAATTCTGCTAATAGAATTTTTGTTCATTTTTTCCCTGTTTATATTTTTGACTCTCAAAATCAAATTATTTTTCTTTTTATCCAACATTCTGAAATGGTGGTCCATTTTTAAGGTAAATTTGTGATGTATGTCCTCAAGTAACTGCAAATTTTGATTGATTAAAAACAATAAGTACTGGTATTGTGTACATGGACTGATTATGGTTGGTGTGTTGTGTCCAGGAAGTCAAATTGATCTGTGATTGCCAATGACAGCTTTAGCTAGCTTCACTATATACTTTGTGTTGAGATCATCAAATGGGTATACTCCGATGTTGTGGAGAGATTCTAGTATTACTGGACAATTGAAAATATGACTTGGAGAGAGTTCTTTGTCAGAACAATTTCTACATTTTACATATGTCCTTGTTTTGTTTACATTTATTTTCATGCTACCAAAGTGGCCTGTTCTCATTTGTGTAATTGTCTTTGTGATTTCTCTGTTGGAATCAATCTTGCATGAACTGATTATGTTTGACTTAAAATAGATAATTATTAAATAATTCAATAGAAATACTTGTGCATTATTTATATAATTTAGGGATATGAGCGATTTTTTTGTAACTTGAGGCACAGTAAAAAAATACAGTAAAACCTGTTTTTGTGCAGTAGATAGGGACCTCACAAAAAATTATTTGAAGATTTTATAAATACTTGCATATAACTAACAACTTTGTTGTCATACTACAGAAATTTTTTTTTATGTGGCGAAAGAGGGACCACATAAAAAAGTCACATTTAAAAATGCATCAATTATTTATGAAATTTATGAGAAAGTACTTCCAAACAAAATTAAATTCCACATGGAAACATTTAATTTCTCATTGAGAGATTTTCAAAATGTAGATACATAATTTACTGATTCTCTTGGTAATCCAAAGCATGCATCTTCCTGAGATGAATTTGTTAGAAATTGCTTTCATTACTTGAAGATACAATTTAAATCTTTATTTTTTGGCACCATAAAGCAAGTGATAAATTTTTGTGTCAACAGCCTTTTGGTCAGTTGCTTGTGAACGTCCCACGATAACCAGATATACATGATGGCTCTTTTTGGAATTGGTATCCATTTTAAGTAAATTCTATTCTGATTTGTTGGAAAGCTGGATCCCTGCATATATTTTACCTGCTCTCGCACAATCCAGTTCTTGTCCGTCTTCATAATATATCAAATTATTGATTGTGTCACTGTCATTGAAAGTTTAGTCTTCTGTCAAGTATGTGCTGCTAGTGTGTTGTAAGTAACTGAACGTGCATTGTGGAGAGACTGTTTATAACGAATGAACAGAGTGCTTTGAAGTGTATATATGTACATTAATAGAAAACGTAACAGTTGTGCCTAAGCCGTTGAAATTCATATATTGCATAAAAAAAGATCGTACAAAAATAAAATTGCATAAAAAAGGACCACACAAAAACAGATTCTACTGTAATTTTAAATCACGAGAAATTTTGAAAAAAATTTAGGTTTTTTTTTTACTTGTTAATATTGCATGAGAAGCTATTTTTGGTCAGAAAATGCTTCCTTTCTGTATTTTCCTTTAGCCTTTAGTGATGACCAGAGTTTTTTCATTTTTCTCTATATCCTTGTTAAATTGGTTTATTTTCTTGGAAAATTTCTTGAGGCACAGATGTTATAAGAGAAATATACCAAATTGGGTTTAAAAGATGTATTATGTAACTTAACTGACAACTTAAAAAATTTTTGAAAATAATATAGAGGAAGGGTTATGAAGTGAAGCGTGGAACAATGTAGAAAGTATGCTAAATTCTGTTCCATGATTGTGTTTGTGGTGAATGTGAAGTGGCGCACTTATCCGGAAGGACAGAACCCGCGCGGTACCTTTGGATCTGAAATCGAGTAACATAACCAATATACCAATAAGATCACTTTAGTTACTGGCTTATATAGATGTTATAGGCTTATATAGATGATACCGCAACACACTCCCCCACCAGTGAGTTGGTGGATAGGGGAACGAACGATATAGTTATGGCGAGCGTTGAGTTGTTGCGTCAAGCGAGTCTGATGCAACATCATTTTGATTGCTCTTGTGGCGGGTAGATTGCACCACGACAGCTGCACGAAGGTTGCGTTTTTCTTAGTTCGTCAAGGTCACTAGAGTGGAGGATAGAACCAAGGCTTTCTAAATAAGAAGGCTTCACCAGTCAGAGAGCTAGCTCCGGTCACGTGACCAATGGAGGGAATGATATTTTGTTTTGCGGGACCCACGATTACTAACGCTTCCATCTTGTATTCTGACAAAGTTAATATCTGTTCCGAAGTGTGTTTTTTTATTATAACTTCAGGATAACTTTACCATTCAGGATTACTTTATATACCATAAAGAAAGGTACGATATTTATATTGTATAACTTTACTGTTGTGTCGTTATTGAATTTTTTTCTTTTGCTTCTTGAGGACATGGTATAATAAATTGATGCTTATGTGCCAACATCCTTAATTATTTGTAAATTAAGATATTTTGTTTTATATGAGAAGTTAGAGTTTAATGTTACATTTTTTTATTCTGTCAAATCTTAGTTTTCTTAAAACTTTTTTCATAACTTAACCTAAAGCTGCACACATTTTATAAAAAATGCCTCGTTACTGTTGTGTACCAAATTGTACCTCTAATAAACCAGGGCAGCCCTACGTTTCAGTGTTTCGCTTCCCAAAAGATGAACAGTTGTTACAAACTTGGAAAAAGAAAATCCCCAGGGATTTTAAAAACACTAACAATAGTGTAGTGTGCATTAAACATTTCCCTGAATCTTTCATTGTAAGAAAATATAAAATTACAGACAAGACTGGTACTGTTATTGAAATACCTAGAGTGTATCCAAAATTATCAGAGAATGCATATCCTTGCATTTTCCCTGGTTGTCCATCCTATTTGAATGAAACAATTAAAGAACGCTCAGTGACAATTCAACGAAAGGAAAAAATGAAACAATTAGACGAACAACTGTTGACTAATTTTATTAAGAAAGACGAAATTACCAGTTTTGAATATTTAAAAGAAAATCTGTTAATGCGAGAAAATCCTATATCCGATTTCTTATCTAAAAATGTTCTAAAACATGATTGTGAAAGTTGCATAACATTTCTTTTTATTATTTGTGAAAATTGTCCTATTTTAAAATCCCTGAAAATAAATACAGATCTCTCTATTGTTATATTTAATAATAATCGTCAATTAAATATACCTTCTATTAAAAAAATTCTTAATAATCCTCCTAGATTAACATATTTCTGTGAATTGCTAAATATTCTTAATACAGTAAATGTCTTTGAGGAAATCTGTTCTATTAATTCTATTCCTATGGCTATTCAATCTTGGGAGAAGTACATTGAAAATTTTGAGGCGGCAAATTTTATTTTAGAGCAAATGAAATTATTAAATTCAAATAAACATGGCCGTAAGTATAGCAGTAATTTAATGGTTTTTTCTTTCTGCATGTACATTAAATCTACTGCATGCTATTCCTATGTAAGGGATAAGGGAAATATAATTCTTCCAAGGTTGAGACAGTTACAGAGAGTTGCATCTGGATTAAATGTTACTCCAGGTTTGTCAACTTTGGCAAAGGAAAATTATCTACGAGGTAGATGTAAAGAACTAAAAGACCATGAGAAACACGTAATATTACAAATTGATGAAATTTTCATCAAATCAGCGATTACATATAAGTGTAATAAAATTGTAGGGCTTACAGAGAGAAAGGAGATGCAGCTACTACAATTCAATGTTTTTTATATTCTTCTTTATTAAGTAAAAATAAAGAAATAGTATCATTGAACCCTGTAAAGAACATGAATGCTGAAGATTTGCATTCTATGACTTTAGAAGTTTTGTCACTAATGGAAAAGGTAGGTTTTTCAGTTGTTTGTATTATAAGTGATAATAATAGAGTAAATACAAATTGTTTTTCTAAATTGTGTAATGGTACCATAAAGAGTGTTATTCAGAATCCAGCTAATAATACAAAAAAATTGCATCTTATTTTTGATTCAGTACATCTTATCAAATCTATACGAAATAATTGGTTGAATCAGAAAGATGCCGATTCTTCTTTAATGTATCCTGATCCTTCAGAATTTTCTCAAATCCGAAAAGCATCTTTTTCATCATTATTTAAAATTTATAACGAAGAAATGAACAATATTGTTAAATTAGCTCCTAAATTATATTTAAATGCTTTGAAACCAACAAATTTTGAAAAACAAAATGTTAAATTAGTTTTTAAAGTTTTTGAAGAAAGCAAATGTGACTGCACTTAATATATTACAAGATAAATTAGGTTACCCAGAAATGTGTTTAGGGACACTGCAATATTCATCAAACATATTTTAGATTTCTGGCAAATAATGAATATTAAAAATCCAACTAAGGGTCAAAATCTTAGATTGAAAAACAGTGTTCCTTTTTCGTCAATAGATGATGATAATTCACTTTTTTTTTCCAAAATTTGTTCAGTGGCTGGACTGCTGGAAAAATTTAAAACAAAATAAGCGAGAAGGTTGTTTCAGCGAGGAAACATTTTTTGCTTTGAGACATGCAGTAAATACCATCCCAGAACTAATAAAGTATCTTTTGACGGAGCAGAATTTCGAATATGTTTTAACTGGAAAGTTCCAAACTGATAATTTAGAAGCTAGATTTGGGCAATACAGACAAATGTCCAGATCAAATTATCATGTTACTGTGCAAGAAATTTTGCAAGCTGAAAAAAAGTTGCGCATTAAAAGTGTGTTAACTTTGCACTCGGATAAACATGGTACTATTTCACTAAAAAATTTAATTTCTAATCATTCAGGTGAGATATTTAATGTTAAAGTAGATATTAAGGATTTCAACGAAATATTAAACACTACAAATAAATCAAATGATATTTCAATAGAAGAGTATCAAGTTTTAATGTACATAGCGGGTTATTGCATGCACAATATAAAATTCGAATGCTCCGATTGCAAATATACATTTGTTTTAGACAAGCAGATTAATTTCGACTCGGAAATTGTCGAAGAGAAAAAATATTTGAGACTTCTGGATGGAGGAGGTTTAAAAATGCCCACAGATATTGTTATGAAAGTCATTTCAACGCAATATTTCATTTTTAATTTGTTAATATCGAAAACATTTGAATCAAAGTTTCTTAAAGTTGATTGCCAGTTATCTTGCTTTACAAGCATATCTGGAATTACATGAGTTGTGTGGAATGTCTTGCATTCGTTTCATTCACCTTGTGTGAATTGTAACATACCTGCATTTTCATATTTTAAAAAAATATTCATTACATTCGGGAATATATGTTTAAATAATTATTCAAAAAAGCGCAGTGAAGAAATTTTAACTGTCAAGGATAACCGAAAAATAAAGAAATTTAAGGCCAATTAAATTATTTTATATTTTTCTGCTTTATTTAAATGTTCAATTATCGATTCGAATATTATTCATTGTGCATGCATATCCTAGTAATTAATTTTTTTATACTTTATACATTTTATGAACATGCTTAATTGTTTACATTATTCGAAGAAAAATTCTATTTATTTACGTTATTTGTTTAAATTATTTTCATAAAGATTTTAGCATTCAAAGAATATAAAATGTTATTTTTTAATTTCAAAACTTTTGTTTGATTTTTAGTTGTTTTTACCATAGCATATATTTAATTTTAATGCGTAAAAATCTTCTACACTATTAAAATTCGAAGGTTAAACAAACGTATGTATGTATCTATCTATGTGCGTCTATCTTCTCACGAACAGCACCACGCAGAAAGTCGCGGAAGGTACCAAAAGATCGGGAATTTTCCGGGGAAGCCGTATTGCCTATTTATATTCCGATATTGTAATTAGTTAAAAAGATATTAATTAAAAACCTTAAAACGCCGAATTGTTTTACTCCTGCCGGTTGCTTACTGGGCGGAACTTCCCTTCCGTTTCGGCCGAGCGGTAATCTTACGTTTTCCACCATATTAAAATTGTCATCCGATTTTCGGTGTCGAAATTAGACAAAAAATAATTACAGAATCGGAAAGATCATTTATTTCGCCACGACACGGTGTAATTTTTTTTGTAAAATAACGATATTTTCTATTTTTTTCGAATTTTTTAAAATAGTGTTAAAACTGATGCGTTTTTATGAAAATTATTTCTAAATCGTTGGGTATGAATTACTTTTCGTGTTATTAAATCGATATTCTACACTAATTAACTTCAAGCCTTTCTCTTTTAGATCCATTCATTTAAAAAATAAAATTCCCAAAACTTTTTTTTTTATAGAATTTTTAAAAAGTAGTCTTAATTTTTACTTCACATTGAATAACTTCGTCATTTATGAAGGTATAATCTCACAAAACCTTTTTTCCGTGTGTACAGTAATATTATCCGTAACATATACGAAGATTGAAAAAATTGCTTCAAAATTACAGATCCCCTCAATTATAAAAATTAAATTCAATTTGAACCGACCATTCATTATTATTGCCTATTTTCTGTTCTGTTACTAACCTGCGTGGCGTGATTGGCTAACGCGCCGCTTTCGCAAAGTATCTTAATTCTTTCTTATGGCTAGGTTCAAATCTAGCGAATTTCATTTTGTTCGTTTCTGCTTATTTTTCCCACGTAAATTAATTTTACTGATAAATACTTATTTTAACATGATCCTCTGTTATTTTAATGTACTTTTCATTTTTTTTTTTTTTTTTTTGCCTTAAAAAAGGTTTTTTTCTGATTTTTAATCATTCAAAGTAATTTCTATCTTTTTCAACAATTCCTAACAAGAAGCTTTCATTTCTGTTTATTTTTCCCACGTAATTTTTCAGTGCTGCCATTATTTAAGCAAACGGAATGTCACAATTAATTGCTAAATGAATAGTTTTAATCAATTTTAATGTAAAAATATTAATAAGTTATAGTTTTGTATTTTATAAATATCGATGAATTTAAAAGAAAATGATTTTTAAAAAGTTCATTGATATTTAGAAACAGTGATTAAAAAAGTAAAATGCCGAAAACTATATGTCACAATTAATTGCTAAATGAGCATTTTTAATCAATTTTATTAAAAATAATTAATAAGTTAGTTTTGTATAATATAATTTTTTCCGCAGATACGTGTTTAAATAATTTTAACACAGAGTGGAATGAAAAACTATAAAACAATATCCTCATCACTACTACATCCAAATTGGAAGACACTCTCTCTTCCACCAGATTCCAAAACCGAGCCGCCAAAGATCATCGCCTCGAAGCCCCGCCTACCGGCCTGATCGCCACTCATCCAATTGCTAAGCTCCATACTATCCAGCATGAAAATGCAACTTAACCAAGACCTATACAGAACTTTTCCTAGCCAGATAAGGGTCTGAGGGTTCCCAGAAACCCATGAACCCGAAATTATATCCGTATTTTTTTTTTCCCCTTGAAAAAGGTTTTTTTCTGATTTTTAATTTTTTCCCCCCGGAAATAGTCAGTTAAATAGACATAAATTCCTTAGGCAAAAAAAAACCTATGTTCATATTATATATTCTTTATTATTAATTTTTTTTTTAAATATCAAAAATCAATAAATTTTTTACAATACATTTAAATGTAATCGTGAATCGAAATTTTTCAATCGTTATGTGAATATCGTTATGTGACAATCGTGAATCTGGCTGCTCTGGCTTACCGCCATTTCTAAAATATTTTTGACTTTCTATGGTCAAAGAAAAAAAAGCTAAAAAATTTTTTTGCATTTCTTGGACAAAGAAAAAAAGATAAGTACTCTCTTTTTAAGTTTTAATTAATATTTTTACTTTGTTTGATTGTTTCTGTTTTAGTTTAGTTGTCGATTTTCAAAGGAATTACCCAAACCTAACGTATTTATTTGTAGAGTATAGTGCAAAACTTTAAATTCATTTTGTATGTGTCTTTTTTAAAAGTTAAGCTGTTAAGTTTTAATTAATATTTTTACTTTGTTTGATTGTTTCTATTTTAATTTTGTTGTAGATTTTCAAAGTAATTCTTCAAACGTAACGTATTTATTTGCATAATATTAGATCAGTGATAAACTTTAAATTGTTTTTGTATATGTCTTTCTTAAAAGTAAAAATAGGTGCTTGAAACTTTATTTTGTAGTAATTTATTTAGCATGTTTTAATGTTGAAAATCATTGCATCGTATTAATTCAATTTGTAAATCAGGTCTAGCTCTAAAGTTTTAAATAGTTTTTTCCCCCCGCTTTGTTTTGATTGTTTTTCATCTGCAATGCCTAAACGGAAAAGAAGCATTACAGGTGATGCTGCCCGTAGAAGGCAGGCAATTAGAGAAGGCAAAAGAAGAGCCACTGAAACTGAAGGAGAAAGAAGTCACCGATTGGCAGCCATGGCACAACGTGACCAGGAGAGAAGAGCGGAGGAAACTGAAGAACAGAGAAGTCACCGATTGGCTGCCATGGTACAACGTGACCAGGATAGAAGAGCGGAGGAATCGGAAGAACAGAGAAGTCACCGATTGGCAGCCATGGCACAACGTGACCAGGAGAGAACAGCGGAGGAAACGGAAGAACAGAGAAGTCACCGACTGTCAACCATGGCACAACGTGTCCAGGAGAGAAGAGCGGAGGAAACGGAAGAACAGAGAAGTCACCGACTGTCAACCATGGCACAACGTGTCCAGGAGAGAAGAGCGGAGGAAACGGAAGAACAGAGAAGTCACCGACTGTCAACCATGGCACAGCATGCAAGAGGACGCCGTCTGAACGTCACTGAAGAACAAAACTTCCTTCAGATACAAACTTTTTATGCCGCAAGAACCTTTCTTTACCCGGTTGTTGAAGAGCATAACTGTGGAGAAATGGGAAATGTTTGTCTGAAATGTGGGGGTTTGTATTTTGGGGCAGAAAAGAATGTCAGAGGAGCTTACACCCATTGCTGCCATAATGGGAAGATAATTGAAGAAGCTTCAACATATCCAGTAGAAATGAAAGGATTGATGGATGGTAGCCATGATTTATCTGAGCATTTCAAGAAAAACATAAGGTCGTACAACAGTGCTCTGTCCTTTGCTTCAATGGGCGCACAGATTGTACCACCTGCCGGTAGAGGAGCATATTGCTTCAGAATTCATGGTCAAATTTATCACAGGACTTCTCATTTACATCCAGCTCAAGCAGGAGAAGAAAAATTTGCTCAGTTATATGTTTTGGATTCTGAACTTGCTACTTGTCGACGAATGGAGCGTTGTCAAAATTCTGAATGCAATCTGGAACTTATGAGAAGATTTGATGAGATAATTAGAAGAGTCAACCCTTTTGCTGCTGCGTACAAAATGATGTGGGAACTGGAGCAGCAGGTGATTCGTGAAGAAGGACATGAGGCGTCGGAAAACGTTACCATGTACATCAGTGATAAGAGACTTGATTCTGACCAGCACAGAGGAAGATATAATGCTCCCAAAACAAATGAGGTTGCAATGGTGTTTAAAAGCTCTGATGGCATTCCACCAAATAACCGGGATATCTGCATTTATCCCAAACAACGCCAACTGTTCAGGATTAATACTCTCAATCCTAACTGCGATCCAATGACTTACGTTTTATTTTTTCCATGTGGTGAGAAAGGTTTTCGCGTTCATCAAAGTTTTACTGAGTTACAGTTTTATGTGCACCGTTTATCAGTTAGGAAAGATATTTTCAATCCTATTTTGTATGGAGGTAAGCTTATGCAGCAGTATGTTGTGGATTCTTATGTTAAGGTTGAGGGTAACCGTTTGAATTTCATTCGTCACAATCAGAGAACACTGCGAGTTGAATCGTATTTGGGTCTTGCTGACCACGTGAATGCTCTGGCTACCGAAGCTGGCATGAAGGCAGGTGTTACCCTCATTCTGCCATCAAGTTTCATTGGAAGTCCTAGAGCAATGCAACAGAACTTTCAGGATGCCATGTCGGTTGTTAGAGATTTTGGTAAGCCCGACTTGTTTTTGACTTTCACTTGCAACCCAAAGTGGAAAGAGATCAAAGACAACCTTTTTCCTGGACAAAAGCCTCATGATCGTCCCGACTTAGTTGCCAGAATTTTCGACATCAAGAAGAAAGCACTTTTGCAAGATTTGAAAAAAAACGGTATTTTTGGTCGCATAGTTGCAGACATTCATGTCATAGAGTTTCAGAAGAGAGGACTACCGCACATGCATCTATTGCTCATATTAGCAGAAGAGGATAAAATAAGGGACCCGGAGAGCATCGATCGGTTAGTCTCAGCAGAACTGCCAGACAAGACAGTGGATCCTAGATTGCATGAAATTGTCAAATCTACAATGATTCATGGACCTTGTGGTGTGTTGAACCCCAATGCTCCATGTATCGTTGATGGTTTTTGCACAAAGGGATACCCCAAGCAATTTAGAGAAACAACTGCTGAGAACATCAATGGTTATCCAATGTATAGGCGTCGTGACAACGCAAATCATATTGTGATAAATGGCAATGTTGTTGATAATAGGTGGATTAACAGGGTCCTCGCCCCTCACTCTGGAAACTGTGCTTTAAATATAATATTCAATGCACAGGCTAATGGTTCCACACAATTTTTTTTCGAATAGAAAGGTAGTTATAAATGTTACAAAATGTTATTTCTAAAATTATAAATCATTAATAGTTGTATGAAATTTTTTGATGTGTTGAACACATATTTTCCATTTAATGTTTACAGTGTAATTATACTTCAAGCATTCTTTAAAGTTACGAAAGTTATTTTAACTTCAAAATATTTTTTCCTTCGTTTTATGAAACATAATGTAATTTTGTAATACTTTTTTTCATTTATGTATCACATATAAAAGTATTTCTTGCATGTGAAAAATATTTTACATGTATAAAATAATGAAAAAAATATAATTAACAAGTTTTTGAATTAAATACCTGCATATTATCTTTGAAAAACATAATAAAACTGATAATCTTTACTTTTTTTCTTTAAAAAAAAAGGGTAGTCTGAAATTTAAAAAGATAAATTTTTGATTCTGAAAAATATGCACAATTTCTTAAAACTGCAATTGCAAAAGTCAATTTCTTTTTTAAAATGTATGATGTGCTGGTACCCTTGAAAATTTAAAAATGTAGACATTAATAATGCAAGATAAGTGTACACATAATTAACTATTAAAACAGTTCTTTATGTAAACACTTATTTTGTGTATTGTGGAGTGAAATGTGGAACAGGGTCCTCGCCCCTCACTCTGGAAACTGTGCTTTAAATATAATATTTAATGCACAGGCTAATGGTTCCACACAATTTTTTTTCCAATACAAAGGTAGTTTTAAATGTTACAAAAATTAAATAAATGGATACTGTTATTATCAATTTCATTTATCATGTTTTTTTAACTGTTAGAAAAAATTTCATACCACTGAATTCATTACCAATAATTTTATGAATTCTTATAAAAAATATTTCTTGAATATGTGAAACATTTTATAGACATGTGTAAAATAATGAGCAAAACATAGTTAGCCATATATTTTTAAAAAATATTATAAAACTGATTATCTTTATTTTTTTTAAAAATTTAGTTTCAAAAAAGACACTTTATGAATTTCATTTGTCATTTTGTACGTTTTTTTTTTATCAATGCACATATGTATGCACTCGGTAAAAGCCCGTGCAACGCCGGGCCATGAAAGCTAGTCTTACACTATTAAAATTCGAAGGTAAACAAACGTATCTATGTATCTATCTATGTGCGTCTATCTTCTCACGAACAGCACCACGCAGAAAGTCGCGGAAGGTACCAAAAGATCGGGAATTTTCCGGGGAAGCCGTATTGCCTATTTATATTCCGATATTGTAATTAGTTAAAAAGATATTAATTAAAAACCTTAAAACGCCGAATTGTTTTACTCCTGCCGGTTGCTTACTGGGCGGAACTTCCCTTCCGTTTCGGCCGAGCGGTAATCTTACGTTTTCCACCATATTAAAATTGTCATCCGATTTTCGGTGTTGAAATTAGACAAAAAATAATTACAGAATCGGAAAGATCATTTATTTCGCCACGACACGGTGTAATTTTTTTTGTAAAATAACGATATTTTCTATTTTTTTCGAATTTTTTAAAATAGTGTTAAAACTGATGCGTTTTTATGAAAATTATTTCTAAATCGTTGGGTATGAATTACTTTTCGTGTTATTAAATCGATATTCTACACTAATTAACTTCAAGCCTTTCTCTTTTAGATCCATTCATTTAAAAAATAAAATTCCCAAAACTTTTTTTTTATAGAATTTTTAAAAAGTAGTCTTAATTTTTACTTCACATTGAATAACTTCGTCATTTATGAAGATAATCTCACAAAACCTTTTTTCCGTGTGTACAGTAATATTATCCGCAACATATACGAAGATTGAAAAAATTGCTTCAAAATTACGGATTTAAAAAAAAAATTGTGATTTTCGTAAACTTATGTTTTTCTGAGAAATAAATTAGAAAGTAGTACTTTGTACATTTTTTATTTCAAAGTACGTTAATACCACACATACACACAAACCCTTTGTATTATTTTTAGCTCTAAGAAAATAATTATTGTTAAAATAATGAATATGCTTGGTTTTTCGTAATATATTATATCAGAACGTTTTCTTTGTTGCTTTAAATATACATTTTTTTAAGTAAAAAAGAATTGTTTTCTGTAAATCATTAATCGAAATTTTTCAATCGTTACGTATAAGGATTTCTTATCTATGATAAGTAAACCATCTGAACTAAAAAGATTCATACTTTGCTCTTTTAATATCAGTGATTGAATAAATTAAATATCAAACATCATTTATTTGTCACGATGCGGATTTTTTTTTCAAAATAATAATACTTTGCCTATTTTATCATTTCTTCTAAAAAGAATAAATATCGATGCATTTAAATGAAAATAATTTTTAAAAAAGTCATTGATCATTTAGAATCAATGATTAAAAAAATAAAATGCCAAAAAAAAAAAAGAATTTTATAGGGAAAAAAACAACTTTTTTTTTTTTACAAAACAATGATGTTTTGCATATTTTATGAGTTTTTCTCATATGAATCAATATCATTGAAGTGAGTGGGTGATTTTAAAATTCACCCTGTTTGCCTATTCGAGAATTTTTGGTGACGGACCTCGAAATTTTCAACCATTCTCAAGTGACGAGGACGACACCTGAGCTTTCACCCATCTTTAATAATTACCACACCACACCAACGCAAGAACAAATTTCGAAAAAGGGAGTTTTTATGACATAGTTAAAGAAATCACTTACATCGCGCGCATACACACACACACACAAGTGCTATCGGCCTGAGGGAAAAACACGAAATTTCCATGGGGATGAAATTATTCACTCAGGCAAAGGAAAGAATTGGAAAGTGAGTGGGTGATTTTTAAATTCGCACTGTTTGCCTATTCAAGGGTTTTTGGTGACGGACCTCGAAATTTTCAACCATGCTCAAGTGACGAGGACGACACCTGAGCATTCACCCATCTTTAAGAATTACCACACCACACCAACGCAAGAACAAATTTCGAAAAAGGGAGTTTTTATGACATAGTTAAAGAAATCACTCACATCGCGCGCATACACACACACACACACACACACACACACACACAAGTGCTATCGGCCTGAGGGAAACACGAAATTTCCATGGGGATGAAGTTATTCACTCGGTAAAACGAAAGAATTGGAAAGTGAGTGGGTGATTTTTAAATTCGCACTGTTTGCCTATTCAAGGGTTTTTGGTGACGGACCTTGAAATTTTCAACCATGTTTAAGTGAGACGAGGACGACACCTGAGCATTCAGCCATCTTTAAGAATTACCACACCACACCAACGCAAAAACAAATTTCGAAAAAGGGAGTTTTTATGACATAGTTAAAGAAATCACTCAGATCGTGCGCACACACACAAGTGCTATCGGCCTGAGGGAAACACGAAATTTCCATGGGGATGAAGTTATTCACTCCGTAAAACGAAAGAATTGGAAAGTGAGTGGGTGATTTTTAAATTCGCACTGTTTGCCTATTCGAGGGTTTTTGGTGACAGACCTTGAAATTTTCAACCATGCTCAAGTGACGAGGACGACACATGAGCTTTCACCCATCTTTAATAATTACCACACCACACCAACGCAAGAACAAATTTCGAAAAAGGGAGTTTTTATGACATTGTTAAAGAAATCACTCACACCGCACGCACGCACCCCCCCCCCCACACACACAGGTGCCTGAGGGAAACACGAAATTTCCATGAGGGTGAAGTTATTCACTCGGTAAAAGGCCGTGCAACGCCGGGCTAAGCGGAGAGGAAAGAAACAAAGAAATCAAAGTAATTTCGGAAAATAATATTGGAAGTGCTGAATTTGTGAAGATTGAGTGAATATTAACGTCATACTGTTCAGCTACACGAGGCCTTTTGGGGACGGTTCACGTAATTTTGAACCAACGTCAAGTGACGCGGACGACACCTGAGATGGCACCCCCTCTCCTAACTACCACACCACACCAGCGGGAGGACGTTTGAGCTCTCGACAGATTTTACGTGCATCGCTACCCTACACTGCGGGTCTTCAGTGGTACTAGGATCGAGAATTTGTGAAGAGAAGGGAAAATGTTAAGCAACAAAGCCATGACACGCACTCACGGGACATGCACTCACATCGTACGCGTGAAACCCCACAAAAGTGTTGGCGTTAGAATAAAAAGAAGAAATTAACATGGGTATTAAGTTATACCCTCGGTAAAAGCCCGTGCAACGCCGGGCCATGAAAGCTATCTACACTATTAAAATTCGAAGGTAAACAAACGTATCTATGTATCTATCTATGTGCGTCTATCTTCTCACGAACAGCACCACGCAGAAAGTCGCGGAAGGTACCAAAAGATCGGGAATTTTCCGGGGAAGCCGTATTGCCTATTTATATTCCGATATTGTAATTAGTTAAAAAGATATTAATTAAAAACCTTAAAACGCCGAATTGTTTTACTCCTGCCGGTTGCTTACTGGGCGGAACTTCCCTTCCGTTTCGGCCGAGCGGTAATCTTACGTTTTCCACCATATTAAAATTGTCATCCGATTTTCGGTGTCGAAATTAGACAAAAAATAATTACAGAATCGGAAAGATCATTTATTTCGCCACGACACGGTGTAATTTTTTTTGTAAAATAACGATATTTTCTATTTTTTTCGAATTTTTTAAAATAGTGTTAAAACGGATGCGTTTTTATGAAAATTATTTCTAAATCGTTGGGTATGAATTACTTTTCGTGTTATTAAATCGATATTCTACACTAATTAACTTCAAGCCTTTCTCTTTTAGATCCATTCATTTAAAAAATAAAATTCCCAAAACTTTTTTTTAAAGAATTTTTAAAAAGTAGTCTTAATTTTTACTTCACATTGAATAACTTCGTCATTTATGAAGATAATCTCACAAAATCTTTTTTCCGTGTGTACAGTAATATTATTCGTAACATATACGAAGCTTGAAAAAATTGCTTTAAAATTACGGATTTTAAAAAAAAAATTGTGATTTTCGTAAACTTATGTTTTTCTGAGAAATAAATTAAAAAGTAGTAATTTGTACATTTTTTATTTCAAAGTACGTAATTTTTGCAAATAGTTGGTGATGTTTGAGAGCATTAACGTAAAAATTATGCCCTTAAAATGAAGGTAATGGTTTTTAAAATAATTCAAAATATACGATTTTACATTTAGCCAAACATTGGCGTCGAAAATTAGCTTTGCGCCAAAGACTTCAGACCTGTTTCGCCTTCGACCGCTCTAACTCAAGGGTTACACTAAATAAATTCTGTCTTAAACAGGGGGAAATCAGTAACTTTGGCGAGTAAAAAAAAAAAAAAAAATGCGAGTGAAAGATGTATTTTATCAACTATATATGTCAGATTAAGATGATAAAATGCATTCAATGCATTTCTGAGATTCATTTAAAATATTTATCAGTATCGAAATTTTTTTTCTCTTTCATAAAACTTATAGTTTACTTTAAAATAATGCCTAATGTATATTTCTTTTTTTTGACATATAATTTCATAATAAAATCAAAGAATTTGCCCATTTCGAAATTTTTTTTTTGGAAATAGTCAGTTAAATAGGTATAAATTCCTTAGAAGAAAAAAAAAGCTATGTTTGTATTATATATTCTTTATTATTAATTGCTTTTTTTTTAAAATATCAAAAATCAATAAATTTTTTGCAATACATTTAAATGTAATCTTCTATCGAAATCTTTCAATCGTTATGTGAATATCCTATGGATCCCCTCAATTAAAAATTAAATTCAATTTGAACCGACCATTCATTATTATTGCCTATTTTTGTTCTGCTACTAACCTGCGTGGCGTGATTGGCTAACGCGCCGCTTTCGCAAAGTATCTTAATTCTTTCTTATGGCTAGGTTCAAATCTAGCGAATTTCATTTTGTTCGTTTCTGCTTATTTTTCCCACGTAAATTAATTTTACTGATAAATACTTATTTTAACATGATCCTCTGTTATTTTAATGTACTTTTCATTTTTTTTTTTTTTTTTTTTTTTGCCTTAAAAAAGGTTTTTTTCTGATTTTTAATCATTCAAAGTAATTTCTATCTTTTTCAACAATTCCTAACAAGAAGCTTTCATTTCTGTTTATTTTTCCCACGTAAATTTTCAGTGCTGCCATTATTTAAGCAAACGGAATGTCACAATTAATTGCTAAATGAATATTTTTAATCAATTTTAATGTAAAAATATTAATAAGTTATAGTTTTGTATTTTATAAATATCGATGAATTTAAAAGAAAATGATTTTTAAAAAGTTCATTGAATTTAGAAACAGTGATTAAAAAAGTAAAATGCCGAAAACTATATGTCACAATTAATTGCTAAATGAGCATTTTTAATCAATTTTATTAAAAATAATTATTTTTTTAAAATTAAAATGCATTCAATGCATTTCTGAGATTCATTTAAAATATTTATCAGTATCGAAATTTTTGTTCTCTTTCATAAAACTTATAGTTTACTTTAAAATAATGCGTAATTGCATGAAACTTTTTTCCCCGTGTCGAATATTTCAAAAAATTCTCACAATTTTACTTCAAGAATTAAAATAGTAGTGAAATTTTGTTATTTGAAAAATTTATACTTTCTGTTCATTTTTCAGCATACAACTATTTTTAAAAATGCTGCAGTTTCGTTTCCGGGAAAAAACTATCTTTGTTTAAAGAATTTTATAGAAAAAAAAAAAACTTTTTTTTTTTCACAAAACAATGCTGTTTTGCA
>BMAO01026155.1:0-27421 GCA_019973975.1 Trichonephila clavata | reverse complement strand
TTTAATTGTATTTTATAAAGGTTAATATTTAATAATAATTCCATACAAAAAATTTTAATTTGTTGCAAAATGTTTGTAAAATTTAAATTTTTTAGCTTTTTAAGCATTTTTTAAATCTCTAAAGCTTTTAAATATGTCTCTTTTCTTTCAAAATTTTTTTCCAAGTACCTTATAATATACTACATAAAACTGTCCATGGGTTTTTTTCTGCTGCTGCTCTATAATTTTATTATTATTTTTTTTATAGTTAAACTCCAAAAATTCCCAAAAAACATTAATTTTATTTTGAAATTTTTAGAAAAAGTACTAAACATGTTAGAGCTAATTCCATGCACAGTTTTACAAAACATACATTTCAGAACATGTAAAAAATTTCGAACCCATACTTCAATTATCAAAAACGCCTTAGGTTTTGAATAACAGTATATGTACAAAAATTCAACATGGAGAAATATGAGTTTGAAGTTTTCATTCCATGAATAGCATGATATAATATTCATCGAATAGTCTGAAACTTTTATGAAATGTTAATTAGCTTATTTAAAACTACTTACCATAAAAAATTGCACAAATGTAGAACAATTAAATAGTATACTGCCATAATGAATATATAGAAAAAAAACGAATGAAAGATCAATATTTCATAAAACTTTATCTTAATAATTATAAAAAAAATAAATACACACACTTCAGAGCTAATTCCATGCTCAGAGCTAATGCACAACATGTACAAAAGATGTTATGCCTTTATTTTTTATTTCCATGATTTTAAAAGCCTTCGCATGTTAAATATTGTACACGAATAAAAGCAAAATCAAATAGCAATTTATAGGTAAAATACATCAAAATCTAAGAACTGTATATGTGCATTTGTTTAAATAAATATCTTAAAATATTTTAATAATAAAAGTGTTGAATCTTGCACACATGAGATATATATATATCACCAAAAACAAATATAGAAAAATGGGAGATTTTTCTATTCTTGCGAATTAGATTTTTAATTATCTGAGTTATTAAAATGAGATTTAGTATTTGTGCTTTGGGAGAATCCGTTTTGAAGTTTTAATTTCATTCATAATAATATCACAAAAGAACGCCACAACTTTTATAATCTTGACCAAATCCATTTGCTCTTCAATAAACAATTCACAAACTAGAATTCTTGCATGAATTACACAATTCTGTCTTAAAATGATTTATTACTGCATATATATGCAATCTCATTGATGCGCTTAGAAAAATAACTAATTCATTTTTTATCAGGCTCTTTTCTAGCAGATAATCTGAAATGTAGGCGTGGTAGTTGCTGTTTAGCATCAAACATTGCTCCATTACTTAATGAAAAATGAAGGTAAAGCTTTGAAATTTTGCAGGCATATTTATAAAGATTTGGGGTATCAAATAAGCCAATAAAATATTTTCGACAGTTTAATGATTTTTAGGGTACCATATCGCAAGTGCTTATACTCACTTGATGTGATGTGTCCTTTGAAACGAGTGGCTGTTTATATATCCTTCTTTGAACCAATTAACAATTGGTAGCAATATTTATAGCTTATTAAAGTTTGTTTGTTATTTAAATGGAAGTTTTTATTTGATCTGAATTAATTCATTTATGAAAATTTTCGATGCGCCTTCAAGATACCGAATTGTATTCATTATTTGGCGTCCACTACAGAATACGAACCTGCAATCTTCTGATATAGTACCGCACTAAAAATATATACCAGCTCTCGGGGAATGTATTAGGTCTGCAATGGTAAGACACCAATACACAGCCTGATTAGAAATTTTAAAAATTACTCTTATATAAAATAATAAGAATAATTTCTTACGCAAAAAAATAAAAAATATATATGAAAGAAATTGACATTTGATGGGGACATTTTATGCTGCAAGAAAAATCATTTTTGTGGAAATTGTTGTCGAAAAGTTATAAGAGACACAATTTAAATCATAATTTATTAATTGTAGTGTGTAAGTATAAATCTGCAGGAAAAAATGTTAATAACTCATTCAAAACCAATATGCAGTTCTTAACATCCACAAAAAGAAAAATAAAGTTCACGAATAATATTCATCAAGATACACTGCTTGATAATTGCTAAGAAATGGTTACGTTTTTTGGAATAATTAACAATAGACAATGATCGAAGAAATGAAACTAAGTACATTTTTGGTAGGGACGATGTGCATTTATTATAGTGCAAAATGGTACAGATATCGCCAAGTCAAAGAAATAAAACTTTAAGATAAAAAAGTTGCTCCTTGGATGATTTCCGAACTGCCACAAAAAAATTGATCTGGTTCGAATGATGCAGATATGAGTACCTTATTAAGACGTGTGTTGAACACCGACACTAATGCACGTTTTGCATCTGTTCTCCATGCTCTTCACTAAAATATCGAGGAATCCTAGAGGGATACTGTCCCATTCCTGTGTCAATGCTGTTTTGAGCTCTTGCCCTGTTTGGCTAGGGATGGTTCATTGTGCAACACTTCTGCCAAGAGCATCTCAGGCATGTTCAATAAGATTTAGGTCGGAGGAGTAAGCAGGCCATTGCATACAGAAAATATTTTCACTTTGCAGTGTGTTTGAAACCTCACCTCTTCTGTGTGACGACACATTATCACCCATAAACAGAAAGTCTGCAGAAACATCACCCCTAAAAATACGAAGATGATCCAAAATAATCTCTCCGCAATACCGCTGCGATGTAACGTTTCCATGCTCAAAGATGTGAAGTGATGTTCTACCGTTGTGTATGATGCCTGCCCACACCATCACGCCTGGGCCGTACCAATCACGTTCACAAACAAACTTTTGTGCATAACGGGTTCCCCGCTCTCTCCACAATAATTGGTGGCCAGAATCACTTGTCACACTGAAACGAGATTCTTCGGAGAACATCACTCTAGACCAGGGGTGGGCAAACGTTTCCTGGGTATGAGCTACTTCTAATTTTTTCAAGGTGATACGGCCTTACCCAGGTGTGGTGAGCGAAGAAAGAGGTATAAAATGCTTTTTATAATATTAATAAATACGTATATGTATGTACTTACCTAACTAAAAAAAACTTTCACCTTTAAGACCACATTTAAAGCAAACGTAAAATTATAAACATAATAACAGCCACAAATATAATATCAAATGTTACATTTGTTACGAAACAATTCAAAATACAATAAAAAAGAACATTTTCATTTAAAGTTAGTTCTCGCAGTTATAGTCACTAGAAGATAATCTGCATACTGTGTGGGGATGGGGTCTAATTGGCACCCCTCTCTCTCCGTCCTGCGTGGCTCTAGGTGTGGGAGGAAACAAAGCATCACCAACAAATTCCATAATAACAATTAGTTTTATTTAGCCTTTGAACAACCACTTAAACAATCACAAGTGAAAATATAAGAAGATACCTAGGAGTGATATCTAAAG
Source organism: Trichonephila clavata (assembly GCA_019973975.1). Classification (NCBI taxonomy): domain Eukaryota; kingdom Metazoa; phylum Arthropoda; class Arachnida; order Araneae; family Nephilidae; genus Trichonephila; species Trichonephila clavata. The sequence goes on along the minus strand of BMAO01026155.1, from coordinate 23,982 downwards.
CGATGTATATTCCTAATAACCAACTCTAAGTAAACCTGACTACCAGAAATAGATAAGGAGAACAAGCACTAATGATCCGATAGCTAATTCTAATTCTACTATCTTAAATCTAATAATTTAATCTCAGCAATTACTTTCTTAACGCACGCTAGGTTTGTGAATGAAATACTTCGATATGCACACTTACTTAACAGCTTCATGGCTCCTTCTCTCCTTATATCTACAAAACCTAGACTTTATATAATCAAACTAATTTACATATATATCTCGTGTTCTTCTTGAAAGGCTGTGAATTAATGTGAATGCTAGCCCCAAAGTTTCCCCAAGAGGATTAACCGGAAGAATATCGCGAATAGACCCGTCACAACTGTCAACCAATCTTGAATATTTCGGTAAATAAATACTTACTGCTAATCTTTAGGCGGTCACCCCAAAATGTCTTGGTAGACCACTTAATACTGACCCTGGCTCAAAAACAATTTTGTTGATCCCAACCAATATGCTCGTTACAACAGCGTAATCTCCTTCAACAATGGCTTGGTTAAAGTGGGATGCAACAAACTGGCTTCCGTGCATACACACCAACTTGATTTAATCGCCGGGTGATAGTTCTTGATTGAAAAATGCATTTCGGTAGCGGTTACAGATTCGCAGCTATCTGGCCAGGAGGTAATTTTTTTTCTTTTTACTACGAGGCTACATAGCAATTTTCTAAGGTGTGGTGTACCTACCACAACCCCCAGCATGCTTTCTCAAAGCATTTCCACCTTCGGCGAACTTTTTTTAATAGCGAGATGACACTTTTTAATACGCTCACTGCAGCAGCTTCAGTGGTGACTCTTTGACCTGCTTCCAGTTGCTCGTCCGAGATTGTAGTCACTCAAATGATGTTTTTACTGACATTTTGCTCTTAAATATAGCAAGAATCAAACAGAGAAATTTTATAATACATCCAGCATATTTTCAGTTCCAACTATTAGCTCACTCTCTCTCTCTCTATTTATGTATATATATATATATCTTCTCCAAATTTTCAATCGTTAATAAAATTCTTTCTATTCATCCGATCAAGTTCAAATAATTTTTTTAGAACTTTTAATGGATGACAGCCGATGTTAATACAGTTTTTTTGAAATATTAATTCATTAATTTACCGGTTAATTAATTAAATTAAATTAATTAGCGGTTTTTGACGCCAACTTAGATTTGTCACCATTCTTGTAGCAATGTAACTGCTAAAACATGACAAAAGCTGGGGTCAAAACCCGGTTTTTCAGCCAAACATGCTGAATCGAGTGTGCATTGTTACCACAAAGCGGACAAATCATACTCTTTTTTTAAATCCTACTATTAGTTCACTCTATCCCTATATAAATATATATATATATATACACTCAAGAGCAAAAACATTATGACAACCCCTACATTTTGCAAGGAATTCGCCTGGGTGACATGGAAGGTACGTGATCAGGTGGAAGTGGTATTTAAATGCTGCTGGAGAGTCTGAAGAATCATTCTTTCACTTACTTCTGTGTGTGATGGGAAAGGCTGCGGATCTGAGTGACTTTGATAGAGGGCAGACTGTAATGGTTTGAAGGCTCGGAACAAGTATTTCCGAAACTGCACGACTCGTGAGTTGTCCGCGACCTACAGTTGTTAGTACTTATGCAAAGTGGATGAATGACGGTGAAGCCAGCAGTAGACGACATGGTGTTGGACGTCCACACGCTATAAAAGAAAAAAGTCGTCGGAAACTGTCTCGCATGGTGAAGCAAAACAGGAGGCAGACAGTGGCTCAGTTGACAGCCCAATACAATGCAAGACCAAGCAGAAAAATATCGGAACACACTGTTCAGCGAACACTGTTGGATATGGGGCTACGCAGCAAACGTCCCACTCGTGTGCCTTTGCTGACCAAGCGTCATCGCCTACTGGACCTGCGCTGGGCCCGGGAAAATCGCGACTGGCCCATTGATCAGTGGGAGAGAGTTGCCTGGACATATGAATCACAGTTTGTCATTCATCACGCCGATGGCCGTGTCAGGATACGCCGTCTTCCAGGCGAACAGTTGCTCCTTCAATGTACAGTAGGTTATACACAGGCCGGTGGTGGCGGTATTATGTTTTGGGGGATGTTCTCTTGGGCGTCTCTGGGACCTGTGGTTGTGGTAGAGCAGACCATGAATGCTACAGGGTATCTGAATATCATTGCAGACCAGTTGCACCCTTACACGGCCTCTGCTTTTCCAGCTGGAAATGGAATGTTCCAACTGGACAACGTCCCGTGTCACAAGGCTGGATTGTGTTAGATTGTTTCCAGGAACATGATGCTGAATTCCAGTTAATGTTCTGGCCGCCTAACTCACCGGATCTTAATCCGATAGAACACATTTGGGATGTCATGGGAGAGCAGCTCAGAGTTCAAAGACCACTAATTCACAATATCTCGGATTTGCGTGACCGTTGCTTAAACATCTGATACAATCTGTCTCCGGCCATCAACCAAGGACTTGTGGCATCCATGCCAAGGCGGGTTGAAGCTGTGCTGCGCGCCAAGGGTGGGCCAACTCGTTATTGACAGGTGTAAATAATGTTTTGGTTCTTGAGTGTATGTCCTAATCAAATTTTCAATTCTTAGTGAAATACTTTCTATTCATCCATTCAAAGCAGAAACTGACTTAATTTTTTTTTATATTACTTGTTTCGTCAAGGATCAAACAGCTTGAATTTTCGTTTGAATCATAAGCTTGTATACACACACTGTCTTTTATACAGATAATGAGTCCTGGTCTACCACACCCTCTGAGCTTGAATTTTTGTTTTTATTGGTCGGCTGTGTGCGTCTGAGGCGCAATTTTGCATAAATCTTTTGTCAAGCAGTGTAGTATTACTTAAATTTCTTCTTGTTATTAATTATCTTCATACAGTTTGAAGATTGCAGGAATGTGACTACCTTAATAATTTTTATTCTTTTATATAAATATAAAGGAATACCGAGGAGATAATAAAAATACATCATTACTGTTAGCTTAGCTTTTTACTTCTTTTACAAATGATGATTTGCAGAATTAATAGAAAAAAATTATATTTCAATGGAAAACGGAGAGAGAGAGAGAGAAACATAGAGTTTAAAATAACTATTAAAAATAGATATATTTTTGAAATATTTTTTTTAATTTATGAAAATTAAGTAAGGAATAAAAAAAATATTTCGTATACCAAAGTATTTAGTTTTATGTAAAACACATCGAGAAAAAATATTATTAAAATGCTGTAGCTAACTGAATATTAAATTTATTTTGAAATTTAATATACTGCTGTGCTTGTAAAAATTGCAATTTCATGAAGGAATCATCAGAATTAAATAAAATTTAATGCACAAAAGACTTGTATTCTTACAGATAAATGAAGAAATTTTCAAAGCAAAAAACAGTATTAAGTGTCCGAAATCACTATTTTGTATAGCCACCACGTCCTGCAATAAGTACTGCTATACAACGTGGCATTTAGTCAAACCGATTTTGAATGTCTGCTTGTGGAAGATAATTCTATATTGTGCTTGTATGAGCAGCAAAAGTTCGTCTTTTGAAGTTGCAATAAGCGAATCACGAGCGAGACACCGACCAACCAAATCTCATACGTGCTCAATAAGTGACATATCCGGAGAATAAGTAGGCCAAGGAAGAAGTTCCATGTGTTGGGCTGAACAGAAGTCTCGAAAAGTTTTTGCAACACGTGGGCGTGCATTACCCTGCTGAAAAATAGCTTCAGGAATGCCTTAAAAGAAGGGAACGACTTCGGGCTGTAGCACTTTACGTACCTGTTGCTATTGAGATTACCCTCAATTCATAGCAAATTGGATCGTAAATGATACAAAATCGCCCCCTCCCCAAACCATAACTCTAGGTGTTAGACCACTTCTTTGTTCGATAACGCACTCTGGAAAGCAACGTTCACCGACAAAGCGTCTAACACAAATGTGCCCATCATGGTCCTGCAAATTGAAGCGTTATTCTTCTGAAAAAACAACTTGGTGCCAATCAGCTTGCCAGGCTCTGTGCTCATGAGCCCACTACAGACGCAGCCGTCAAGGGTTTCCCGTGAGGGAGATCCAGTATAATGTCACCCTTGCATGCAATCCACGGTGCAGCAGACGTCGACGAATTGACGAAGCCGATATTAGTACACCTGTAGCAATAGACCAACGTGCTGCCAACTGCCTGGAGAAAGCTGTACTGTCATGCCCCATCATGCGGAGCAGGTGTCGATCGTCATGCACTGACGTCTAATTCCGGCATACACTGCCAGTTCTTCGAGTTGTTCCGTGCTCGTCTGTCCACTCCAAACTCGCATGGTGGAACTGTTCCACTACACACGAGCTCCTATTGCGCGATAGGAAAATCCTCTTTCTCGAAGACCGATATTCCTCCCCCGTTCAAACTTCGTAGTTGTTGAAATTTCTCCTTATTTCTTCGTGAAGAAATACTTAAGTCTCACTAAACGGTTGCCACTAACAAATAATCATTAACTATTTTCTACGTCCCTCTACAGCCCTCTATTTATACGTTTTCATCATCAGTTCAGACGGCGCTGCGCACGCGTCAGCTCTGAAACTTTATATTTTACGTAACGTCCTATAATTGATATTTTCTGCAAAGTTCGTTTAATTCTGATGATTCCTTCCTGGTGTTGCAATTTTTACAAACAGCAGTGTAATTATTTATCAAATAATCCATAAATTATATATTTTGTCTTACTTTTTTTATCTTATATTCTGTTGAAAATATTTGCTGAAAGACAATGCAACAAATATATATTCATACAAAATATGGAATAAAATATTGAATCTTCACAACAAAATTCCTTGTGAGCAGAATGCAAGATTTATTCTTCAGTGAAAAGAATTGAATTTGCCAGTGAACATACAACAAGCTAGTCTCACTTCTGATTTTATACAATAGAATATGTCTGCTGAAGTGAAACATACAAAAGTTGCTTTATACATACAAAATATGTTTAGTCTGCTACTGTGTTTCTATAACATATTTATCTTTAAAAGAGTACACGCTGACCACTGCAAAATTAAAATGATCGAAATGTTTTAAATTAATTAAATTTAAAAGATTCAAAACAAATTTTAAGCATTTAAATTAATTAACTAATTCCTTTAATGTAAATATTTTAAAGTAAAGGAAAACCAAAACTAACAAAGTATAAATGAATAGTTCAAAAGGGACTTTACCTTTATTACAGCTCATCCGTTTCTTTCAAAAACGTTAAGAATACTGATTTTTTTTAAAGTTATGTTTTACTTCATTTTATCAAAGCTCTTCTAAGAACACTAGTACAACAGTTATTGTAAAATAAAAGCTTAGAGAATACTGGAATTACATTTGTGTTATCTGAAAAATTTGAAAAACAAATCCTATTAAAACTCGAGTTTGTTAACTAAGGTCTTGGTTGCTAATCTGGTGGGACTTTCGAAACTTGCATCAGTGTTTCTGAAAGTTTTAATATTTGCAACCCAATATTTAATCATTATTTTCAACGCTCCCTCCATAAGAAAACAATGTATTTTATTATTCTATGTTTTAATGCTAAGTTACAACACGACTTTAACCTCTTAAGTGCTACCGACATATATTAACGTCTCGCTCGGCCAAAGCGTTATTTCTTCTGACGTATATATACGTCTTTCCGAAGTACGATTTTTTCGGTGCACTGTTATCTATATAAAACTATCCTGAAGGTTTTCGAATGCAATAAAAAGGATCGTGACAGTGTTTGCGTATGATTTACTTATTTCAGAGAATTTGCTTATTTTATCTTTTTATCCTTTCCCCTCCCAATACATCACATACGCGCGCCTACCGCGAAAACGGTGGCATTGGAGAGCGAATCGCGTGACTGTTAATCGGCAGTTAAGGAATTAATTATAAACCGTACAAATGATCAAAATAAGTGTTAATTTTCGTAAATAAATTTAAACATGAGAAGCCCATGGGGATATTGGTAATTATTAATGTTGTTCTTAACTTAGTATTGTTAACTTAATTATAAAATACATTGTGCATTACTGATACATTTATAAGCGTATTATACAAATGTAATAATTTTATTTTTTTATTATTCCAGTATGTATTTTGTTTGTTTACTTTCAGTAAAATAATAATTTCTTGTTTTCAACTTTTCAGTATGCTCGCACCCCTTTGTAGAGTTATCACGCCCCCCTAGGGGGACGCGATCCACAGTTTGAGAAACGTTGACCTACGGATAAAATCCTCCTACATACATCAATTCATTCAGATGAGTACGCACAACGGCTTTTCGTTCTTCTGTTGATAACTTTGGTTCATATTAGCCTGCAATAGCACTCTCGTTAAGGATTTCATTGAGATGTATAGTGTGATTATATTGCAAGAATATATACTTACTTTATAATCGCCCTGTGTGTGTATAAAGAAGGAAGACAAACGCCTAAACCGAATTCGTTTTCTTCTCTTTTAGGACATTCAATACAAATAACGGGGGGGGGGGTAAACTTTCAACCTGCTTTTGCTCAATTTTCTATCTTAACTGGAATTTCCGCTAAGCGAAGTTTACGCAGATCGTGATGCTATTTAATCACACCGCTATCGAACGTGCCGCATTTAATTTACACAAAGATTTGAAGAAAAGTTCTTTTCTTCTATAGCACCAGTTCTTCCATTCATATATAAATGCATGTGATCTACTTCTTCAAGAGATTTAAGGGATTACTATTATGACTGTTTCTTAAGATGCTAGCATGATTGAATGTTGGATTAATATGTTTAGGTTCGGGAATTTAATTGTTTGTTTTAATGTTAATACACACATTCAACGATTAAAGTTTTTCAGATTTTGATTAAATGGTTCTTAATTCTCACTGCGTAAATGATCGCGGATTAATATCCTTACAATTTGCATTAGCTAAGAAATACACACACAGAGGGGCATATATTTTAAAAGGACAGGCATAATATGCGATTACAGCAGCATTTCTCTTAAACATTCCATTAAGATAAAAGGAAAATGTTGTATTAAAATATAGCATTACCACATACCTATAAAGCTTCATTTTCTTCTCTTTCAGAAAATGTGGGACATTTCAGTCTTCTTTTACCTCAATTTTCCATTACATGTTTTATTCTTTGGATTCTTTTAAGAATATTTTGAAACATAATCTTTAGAATATATATCTAGATGTCAAGTGAGTATCTCAGAATAGTAAATGGAGTCTTATACTATTCAATTTACATTTTTTTATTTTTAAATTAAACTAGCTGGTATACTCGTCTTCGCACGATTGAAAAAAAAAATTAAACAAAACATATTGAAGGATAAAGAAGTTTTTAATGAGTTTATTTTCCGTGCATTTCAAATTAAACAATAAAATTTTTTGCATGTATGAGCTAAACAAAAAAACCATATGTTTTTAAATTTTAAGTCTAAAGCTCTAATAGCTCATAAAAAGAGTTTATTTTATTTATAACGCCCCGTAACTCTTTTATGGGTTGATTTTTGAAAACACCTTCCTAAGCTAAACGCTACTCAGCAAAAACAACACATTGCTACAAGTTTTGTTTAATGAACCCTTAAAATAGTGTAAATATTTTATGTCTGGATGTGTAATACGTTAATATTACTTTCTAGTGTATTTATTTTACGTTGAAATTGTAATATTCGCAAACATTACATTACACAATGCCAATTCAATGAAAACATAGCGAAATGTTAGAGTCAAGTTTGCATCATTTTTGGCGACCATGTTGGCAGCTTGGCGATTGATTGAACGGGGCAGAAGTTGCTTTGCTGTAGTACCCCCTGTGGGGAGGAGCTGTAACAAAAATAGTAGCATAAAAGCCTGCTCCACACAAAAAATACAAATATATATATATATATTTATATAATATGCCAGTTTTCAAAGTAATATATATATATTATTTTTATTCGCCATTGAAATTTTGAAAGTGATGTTGTACTCTAGTTTAATATGATTTGATATTTGCTTGGTTATATCAGTGTGAGGTATTTTAAATACATTTATATATATATATATAGAAAAAGATTAAATTCATATGTTTTCTTTTTTGATTTTTTTTCTCATTGTATGATAGTATCGGTATAGGTATTGCAGAGTGTGAGCTTACACGTTTTATTGAGCAAAGTCATAAGACAACTTTCCGAAAAGTTTAATTTTAAAACTTCTAATCCTGGAGTGAAAATGGTTTCGAAATTCAAAACATAAACACTAAAACATACATTGAATACATATAAAACCATAGTATCCAAAAGAAATACTTCTTTGCAAGATGTTACTATTCTATTAATTTCAAACTTATATAGATCCAAATTCGGTTATATTTTGCTTACCTTTCCTTAATTATGAAATAAGGGGAAAAGAGCAAAATTTCTGTGATTTTTTTTTTGTCCACCAGACATTTTTCACATTTCTATTTTTATTTTTCTCATTCAGAAATGAAATTTTCAGAAAATCTTATTTAAATATTTGTAGGTGCAAGTGATTCCTCGAGTTTTTAGTTCATCACGCTTTTGATGCAAAAAATAAATTAGTTTACCTTTCCTTGAGATATGTTTCAAGTTTTCAGATTTATCCGTAACTACCCTCGTTGAGTTCTTGTGATGGATCTATAACCCTCTTGTAAAACTTCGAGGCCATGAAAACTATCAACCTTCTCTTAAGAAGAAGACGTGATATGTAAATTAAGTTTATTATATATAGTTCAGGTTCGCTTGCTAGAGAGTTACAAAGTTAGTTAACTAAAGGAGACAAAGCGATCTATGAGAAGAAGAAATACGGAAGAAGGTTAGAAAGTACATGTGAGAGAATAAAAACACGAGGGTGATATTTATAAATCAAGATTAAGCCTTAATAGAACTGCCTATAGTTCAAGTATTAGTCATCTCTCTCTCTCTCTCTCTCTCTCTCTTATATATATATATATATATATATATATATATATATAATACATTTTATATTTAAAGTATTAAAGAGGTTTAAGTGGCAATTAGTTACATATCTACCGTGTAAAGCAATAATAAAGTAGAAGATTGATTATTACAAAGTAGCTGATTTATTATATGTATTCTCCAAAACCGCGACTCTCGTCCCCTCCCTCTGTTGACTAATCGGAAACATCCTATTTATTGTAATTCATTGAATTGTTTTTGAGTTGATTAAAGTGCTAAAAATAAAATAATTGGAAATTATCATGTCGAATCAACTTTCACTTCCTCCCGCACTTTTAGCCGGGTCTCAAGGTACATGGGGGGGAGGGGAGTATTACATGCTTGCGATCAAAATGAAGAGAGAGAGAGAAGAGAGAGGAAATTTCTTTACTCTATAAGAAGACCCTAGCAATTCTATTTGAGAGCGTCTTCCTTTAGATTTACCACAAAATTTCGTGTATCCAATCAAGTAAAACAAGTTAGACCAGCGTTTCTCAAACTTTGGGAGGCGTGATAACTATACGAGGGGGTTGAAAGCATATTGAAAGATCGAAAACAAAAGATTCTTTTTTTTAGAAATATTCATTTACTGAAAGTAAACAAACAAAATACATTCTGACATAATAAAAAAATAAAATATACATTTACACTGATACAATACACTTATGTTGTTTTTATTGCTAATACCACCTGTCTGAAGTAGTCAGATAGAGGCCCACGAAGTTCATCATGGCATCTGGCTATATTCTACGCCTCTCATTAGCCGCATCTTTTGAACACCATTTAGGTGACAGTACGGTTTGACTCAGTTCCACCCCAATTTTCAGGGAGAATACCCTGGGAATAATACACTTAAAAATGTACCAGTACTACACAATATATTTTTTACTTAATTTGACAATACTAAGTTAAAAAGAAGTTTAATAATTACCAGTAATTTAATGAGCTTGTCATAAATAAAACTATATATAAATATCGAAACTTATCTTGATAATTTGTATGGTTTATAATTAATCCCTAACTGCCTATTAAAAGTTATGCTAATCACTCCCTAATGACCCCATTTTCCACGTAGGCACGAGTATATGATGTATTGAGGAGAGAGGGGGTGAAAAGGAATAAATAAGTAAAATTTTTAAGGAATTTTCTTGCTGAAAATATATAAAGTATGCCATTTTACTTAAATGAACAGCATTTCGATATATGAACAAATTTAAATTGGCATGCTAATCGTTTCTTTGTTTTCCAGCTATATTTTTATACCCAATATATAATGACCACTCGTAAATATCGATATTATTTCTTACGTTAATAATGCGTTAAAACCCATTATAAATTTTGATTTTTTTTTCAATTTCTTTAATAAAAAACAGGCATTTTTTTAAAAATAATAGTTAATAACATAAATTTAATTATAATAATGGGAAATTTTCCAAGTTATGTATATTATCTATTGAGCATTAAATAGAAGTACACTTAATAACTCTCTTGAATTGAGACCCATGAGATTAATCGAGTAATTTCTCAAAGTTTCCCAATTTCCAGAACCTGTTTTCTACCTGCCTTTTAGATGAGACGTAATTTAATAATTTAAATGTATTCGGATCTCTCCTGAGATAGATTATTCAAACTCCAGGCTTTAATTATTGGCATTAAATTTAATCGTCAGAATTTAACCCTTACACTAGCTCCGCTAGTTTACTAATTAGAAGGCTTCCTTATCTCTAAAACTGGATGAAATTGAATTGACTATGTCTGAAAAATCTCTCGCTGTTTAGGTAAAACAACTTTTAGTTATTCAGTTTAATTATTGGTGAATAAATTTATATATCTAACATAAATAATTAGGAGGATATATGATAGGAGTACTGAAACTATTATACTGTACATTTGACCTGGTGCACTAAAATTATCTCGCAAGATAATAATCAAATGCAGCAGTTATTATAGATTCAGATATTTGACTATATATTACAAGTAAAAAGTAATATTTTTGAATCAACCTAAAAGCATCAAACAGCTAGGAAAAGTTTAGTTCCACTCATGATTGTCAATCATTGAACCATTTATATATTCTCAGTTTTAATTTTGGTGAAGATTTACTAACCAAATTATTTTCATACGTACATTTTCACAATTTTTGATATCGATAAAGCGTATTTATTTATTTTAGTTTAAAAGTTTAGCTGAGCTTTTAAAAAAATAACTATGATTTCTCTTTGGTACAACGAAGAACGATTACTCGGTGCAAAATTTCTTAATACTGCTACGGAAATTTCGAAATTAGTTCGTTCCTTTGCTGGAAAGGTATTGGAGCCACAAATATATATTTGTAGCCCAAAATTGAATACTCTTTCAAGAATACTAAGCAAATAAAAGTGATATCGGCTTTAAATTTGGTCGTCCTACTTGTCGTACAAAATTAATTACACTTAGAAATATCTAGAAAGGTCTAGAATGATTATTTGACTGCTCAAACTTAAGAAGCCCTAACGTAATTTTTCCTAGTATATATAAGGATTGTGAAGAGAAGTGATATTTGAATCAAACATGTGACGGCGACTATGTGTTTCATTCGTTTTTCCGAAATTATGATTACGAATTTGAACTCCGCTATGTTTAAGTAGAAGACCCGTACAAGAAAATAAGTAAAGAATATTCGAATGTTTTTAAAACAGAAGTTAAAGAAATTTTTAAAGGAAAGTAGAGGACATAGACGAGATGTTCTAGATGATCGAGAAATGTCTGAAATATTTAAAAATACATTCAGTTGATGTTACCTTAAGGATAGAAAATCTTACATTTCAAACCATGACCAAGATCTAAATTAATTCAAAATATTAATTTTTGAGAAACATTTCAGCTTCAAATTTGCACATTACTTAATTTGTATTATGAATTAATCCTAGATGCTATTGAGATTTGCCGATTATTTATTCAAGCGAAAGTTTAATTTTCATGTTTAGTTGCACCAAAGCAAAATTAAAATATAGGATAATTTAAGTATTTTCAAATATTTTTCACTTTAAATAAATAATAATTTAGAGACAAAGCTTTTATTTCTTTTTAAAAATATCTAAGCACGTCAAAATCAAAGTTTCATTTATGTTTAGTGGAAGAGTTAGTGTATTATAATACCTGAAAAATAAACGCCGATTGAGAGTTATTTTAATCATATACATTGAGTTGTCACGATATATAAGCTTCTTAAGAAATTGCTTCAGGACATCATACTCATTCAAAAATTTGAGTTTTCAGTTTTAGTATTAAAATGCAGTGCATATTTTTCTCATTCTAAAAATATATAACACTTTTCCGTTCATTGATAAAATAAACCTAAGATATGAAGGAAAAAATTGATAAAATATAAACAAATGACATGTCTCTTTAGACACATTTTAAAAGACAGTTTCTCTTGTGTTTATGTAAACCATTAAAATGTTTTCATTAGAAATGAACAATAATATTTTTTCTCTTTTTAATTTATATTTTTTGAGAAACTTATTTTACTTGAGAAAAAAGAAAAAAATTCAAGATTTTCAGAACTTAAAAGTTTTATGGTTTTTTTCAGAGAAATTATACAATTATTTTATCAAAAAAACTATTTGATTAAATGAGCCGTTTTCTTTGAAAATAGTGTAAACCCATTTTATATAAAATGTGTGGAGATATTTACCACTTCCAAAGTAATTATATTTGTAATTTCAATAGCTTCGTAAATTTACAGTGACAAATCGATACAAATTTTGAAGTATTTTTTGGGGAATTGTTCATAGATAAAAAGTTCATAGCAGATTGCATTCAATGTTATAATTAACTAACTTTTTGTCCAAAATGGACTTACACCGCTTTCAAAGAAAACGGCTCATATATGTGTATGTAAAATATTTTGTATACTCAAGAAATATTTTTATAGAAAATGGTTCCTAAACGAAAATATGTTTGATAAAATTATATTCACATGTTCAGCTATAACAAAGGGGAAAAATTGAATTTAAGTTACTCTTGTCATTCTAGAGAATGCTTAATGAATCATTATGAGATATATAAAAATAGGCAGGAAAATAAAAATCAGTTGTGTAATTTGTGAAAACATTGCTACTTTTGGTTTTTCACTTTTTTTCGAAAGCGTAATTTGTTTGCCTTTGGGTACTCTTTTAAAAAAAACTATTGGATTATATGGTTCTAATTTTTTTTAAATTTCTATACAAGATACCTGTGCATATTATGAACCTAATTTTTTTCAGTCTAAGTTGTACATAGTTTTTAAAAAAATAGTTTAATGTATAAAAAAAGGGGGGGTAAAAAAATTTTAAATTTAAAATTTTTATAATTTTTTTAAGAAACTTGCCACATTTTATGAAAAAATTAAGTTCACTATGCTTCATGTATTATTTTATATATATGCAAAAAATGTTTTATAAAATGTAAGTGATACTTTGTTAAACAATGGTAGCTAAACTTAAGTATGTATTATGAGATTTCAAAATTTGTGTCCTACTTAAATTAAACAGAAAAAAAAACTGTACTTAAAAATTTCAAATTATTTTAGAATGATTAAATTATTTTTATTAAGAACACATAAAATATAAGCACTTATGGTAATTTTTAAGGATATGTTTTCTTTAGGCAAAGAATCTTAATTTTGTTATTTTTCTTTTTCAAGCATGTGATGGCATTCTTAAATTTTTATTTTGAGAAGAGAATAAAATGGTTAAATGGCTGTATGCATCAAAAAAATACAAATCAAAATGTTGGGTTTTGGAAGATAAAGAGTTTTTTAAAATCTATCCTCTGACTCCTAAATTTCTACCATTTTTTAATATGATTAAAGTATTAGAAATTATTTCTCTGCAAATATATCTACAATTAAAACCACAAAATAGTACAAATGTAACTCTGCAGGTCTACTCAAATACCCCATTATTAAGGGGGGGGGGATTTTTTTAAAGAAAAAAAGTATTTTCTCGATATCATCATAAAAATGTATTTACTAATTTTATGGAAGCATAGTCACACAGATTAGAACATCATTTTGTATTGCAAAAGTTGGTTTAACATTCACACATCGTCTATTGGACTAATTATTTTGAAGAACAGAATTTGCTATACTTTCATCTTAATCCCGAATATTATTATTTTTAGTACGGAATCTCTCTGAATATTTTGCTTGTTTTTACAAAAGATAACAGTAGTTAGAAATCATATCATTCTAACAGACGGTTTTATTTTAAACCTTTTACACTTATCAATAGAAAATCAAAAGTAGGATTTAAAAAAAAACTAAAGTGCTACTTTAGAAGATTCTTAATTTTTAAAGCTTTTTAGGTACTAGCTCTTAAATAAATAGAAATAAATCAAAATTTTAAAATATAATGTAAATTAGTTACAGCTCCATCTTATCTATGGAACATTGGTCACTGAATTTTAAATGATAATTTACGATAACATTCAGCAAAAAGATATAAACACATAAAAATTAAAAATATATAAATGTTGAACAAGACAAAGACAAACTGTATGTTTCGAAAAGCAGAATACCCCACTTGAGTGAGTAAATATTAACGTCACTCTGTTCAGCTACACGAGGACTTCCGACGACGGACCGCGTAATTTTAAACCATGGTGAAGTGACGCGGAAGACACCTGAGCTGGCACTCTCCTCTCCTAACTACCACACCACACCAATTAGGAGGACGTTCGAACTCTCAACAGATTTAACGTGCATCGCTTCCCTACACGGCGGGTCTTCAGTGGTGCTGGGCTCGAACTCATGACACGCCAGCCATGATCCGATGCCTTGACCACTTGGCTACCGCGGCCACCAAAATACCACTTACTGGCACATCAAATAAAAGAGCGGAAATGCAAAAAAACATTCATGTTTATAACCTTAGTTTCTTATTTTATATTTCTAAGCGGATGTATTCCCCCATTGCATAGATATTCTTTTGTATAATAAAACAGAAAGTATTGTTTTAAGTTGTAGAAATTAAAAAGAACAAAGAGTATTTCTGAAAAACTTGATTTTGAAAGAGAATAGTTATATAAGTTAATCTTTAATTAAAAGTAAAAAACATTTTTAAGGCTGCAAAAATTATCAGTTTCACGCTATCAATTTTAAAAGACTTAAAATCATCTCAGTTGAAGTGGTAATGTCAGTACTTTGAGCCTGTAACAAAGAATAGATTCATTTGAGATAAGAATACATTTTAGTTTTTTGAATTACTTTGTACCTCTTCTGTTAATGCTGAAGTATAACAATCAAAGAAGATGATCAACTCGCTTTTGACCAGGATAAATTTGAACAGATATTTGCTTTACCACATGAACCAAGATATATTTTTCATCATTTTATCGAAAATGTAAGGAAAAATAAATACGAGGGTGAATCGGAAAATAAGTTTCACCTGTCGATTGTATACAGAGTTGTGCATGAAAGTCAACATATAGAATGAGACATTAAAGATAAGACATGACTGTATTTTTCCACTTAAGTACCAAATACATTGAGACATTTGTCTCATGCCGCTTGATAAGCTTCAAAAAGTGCTCCAGGAAAAACTCAGGGCATTGCATACTAAAAAAAGCTTTAACGACTTCTTTGATTTCAGCGCTGCTTCCAAAGCGCCATCCAGCAAGATTCTTCTTCAAAGCCGGGAACACATGAAAATCACTTGATGTGAGATCAGGACTAAATGGTGGATGGTGTAGGTGAATCCAACCAAGAGTTGCAATATGGTTTTGCATTGCCGTCGGCAAGCGTGGGCTCGCATTGTCATCCAACAACATAATGCCATATTGAGAAGCCCAAGCCACTTTTTTCCGAATCTATCTGCTTGATCGCGGTAGACCTCTACTCAATGCTGTATCGGTGTCTTGCGCGTTCACCTGCTATTACGTCGTCCATCCATAGCCATTATCAATACGTTTGGCAACTGTCTCAATGTACTTGGTACTTATGTGTAAAAATAAAGTTATGTCTTATCTTCAATATCTCTTTATATATTTACAACAATATACACAACTCTGACCACAGTCGACAGGGGAAACTTATTTTCCGACTCACCCTCGTATTTATATTACGTTGACAACATTTAAGAGTAGGTTTCAAAATTTCTTGTTATTACTGCAATTTATAATTGATTTCGTCTTTATTTTAATCGAATTGAGTGATGTAATTGTCATTCTTTCTAAGAATATGCGTAGCCCCGGCAGTGTAGTGGCCATGGTTCCAGCCTATTTTGAGCTCGAGCCTCTGTGCCACTAAAGGGGGATAATGCACGTTAAATCTGCTGAATCTTAAAGTTCTGTTGCCATTGTTGTGTCTGGCAATAATCTCTCACCGCTAATAACTGAACTTTAAATCCACTCATGCGCACGCGAACTCAGCTCTTCTTTGTTTTGATTTTGTATTATTAGTAGAAAAGATGTCTCGAAATTCTATGTAGTAATTTTAGGTTGTTAAATGTAACCTTATCATTGCTCGAACATCCACTGCACTAATACAAGATTTCTTATCTTTAAAGAAATAGGCCTTCAGGATGGGACTGAAAATCAAGGAGAACAAGACCAAGTACATGCCTTGCACTAAATCATGTTTCAACAATTCCCATTTTAAAGTTGAAGAGTATAATTTTGAAGTTGACAGTTTCACTTTTATTTAGACTCAGAAATTAACAATAGAAATGATTGTACTACTGAAATCTAAAAGAGAATTACTATGGCTAATAGATGTCTTAATGTAAAATTAAAATGTATGAAATCAAATTTAATCAAAAGAAAACAAAGGTCCTATTGTATAAAAGTTTTTTTAAGATCAGTATTAACTTTAGCCTGCGAAACTTGGTTCATGTCTCGAACATGATAAAACATGATAAGTATCTACGAAAGGAAGATTTTAAGATTTATTTTTGGAATTATTCAGGAAAATGGAACGTGGCGAAGAAGATGAAATCTCGAGCTCTGTCAATCATATAAAGAATCTGACATCGTTAACTTTATCAAAATACTGCGAATTAAATAGGCAGGTCACGTTGTCAGAATGGACGAAGACCACACCACTAAAAAAGTCTTCAATGCCCAACTAATTGTCACAAGAAGAAAGAGCAGGATAAATCTTAGCTGGATAAATGGCGTAGAAAAATAACTCTTGGATTTGAGAACTAAGAATTGGAGAACACTAGTAGGAAGAAGGCTGGCCTAGAAAATGCTTCTTGAGAAGTCCAAGGCCCACCCTTAGCTGTCGAGCCACTGAGGTAGGAAGTTAATGTAATATATCTTTTAATTATTTTATGTTCTGTCTATTCTAGTAGTTGCATTGTTATGTCCAATTAAGGCATTAATTTAAAAATACAGGAGGCTACTCTTATCAGATAGCTGTTTTTTTTCCTGAAGCTTACAGCATCGCTCCCTCCCATCCAAGACTCGACGATTTATAAATAAGAAAAGATAACTGAAATTTTCATTTTCCTTGTAAGAATTTTAGAACATTTATTTAACTCAGCAACATTGATTGATTTTTTGTGACAGGCATGATATTGAAGTTTAGAGAGGATTTGTATGGACAGTTTGGACATGCCTGCTGGACACATAATATTCAGATTTAAACTAACTCTACAGTCGTTGGATTACTTCCTATTGTGATACAATTCCATTTTAATCTATCTGACAGCCCTTCACCTTAATAAAACAAGTAAATTATTTCCTTTTACGTTTCTTGACTCTCCTGGATATTGTCAAAGTGAAAGTGCCAACAACTATTAAATATCAAAGTCTTGAAAAAATGTACATACAAAGTATGATTTTTTACACATTTTCTCCCACTCCTGCATATATGATCCCTTTTTTTAAAAGGACAAATATGGTTCCTGATGTTTCCAGCATACAAGTTTTCTCAAACATTACTATCATTCATATAAACTATGAATTTTATTGCTACTGGCATTTCCTTAATATTGAGCTCCGAAAAACAAATTATACTTCAACTTTTTTTGTCATTGTATATAGATTTGTTTGATTATGCAGCTGCTTTAAATTTCATAATTTCTAACCTCAAGTAAACTGGAAGCATAAAAATAGAAACGATAAATTGTTAATACTTAGAATAGAATTATAGACATATTTCTGATATAATTTAATCGTTGGAAGCAATATATTTAAATCATACAAATTGAATGAGAAGCATTTGTTGAGGGTAGTATTAGTTTACTCAATTATAGGCATTGCATCTGTCGAATACTGAGTTTCAGTTCTGGTACCTTCTTAAGTACCACTTATAGCGTGGGTGATGTACGTTAGATATATCTTCCGGTTGGCTTGGTTTGGAATATGAGTGTATGCTATTTCAGATGTCATTTTGTTACTTGACAGAGATAGATTCAGAATTGCGAGGTTTGTCTCTGCTGCGGAACTACTAAGAGACAGCGATGTTGAGGTCTTTGTTAAGACTGGATCATTCCCCTGAAAGGCAGCTAGTCTGGAAATCAATCGGAAAGAAAGTCCATTGGAGTTTGTTGGAGTATCGTAGAATGTTGCAGAGGTTAGAAGCCTTGTAGAGTATTGAATCTTGTAGAAGTGTCTCTCTAGTGTCTGTGAAGCTTTGTAGCGTATCAAAAATCTCTGGTTTTCCCCTTTTGGTGTCTAATTAAAGGTGTAATAGCCACGCCCACAAAAGTGACTCGCGAGGCAGAATCATTTCTGTTTGGAGGTAGCCAAGATTACTATTCGTCTATTGGTCCTAGTCACCCTTCACGCGGTGGACTTAGAAGCCGGTGATTCGCGTGGGAATTTCACCGGTCATCTTTCTGTCGTCTGGATAAAGTTTGAGCATAAGCGTCGTAGTATCTGGTCTTGGATATTTTCCCACGCAAACTCCATGATCGTTGAGACTTCACTAGTTCCCTAACAGAAAATGGATCCTTTGATGGAGACCGACGCACTCTAAATACACCAAATGAGTAAGGGTTTTGGCCAAGGTACCAAATTAATTGCCTTAGGACATATTACCTGTGACTATAAATATAAAACATATGTAATTTAAAACAAAATATTTTAGAATAAGCTTATTATAGAAAAAAGACGTGGAAATTATAAACTTGTATGGATTTTAGACACATACAGAGAGCCCTCATTTTCACCAAACAGTTTTAAAAATAGCACATATAACAGCCTTAATGGGACAAAGGTTAAAGCAAAGAGTCAAACTATGATAGTTAATTACGCTTTTGTACTCAGCAACATTTTTGTGACAGTTGATAACTTTATTTTTCCCGGTTTCCTTCTCTACTAGTTTCTAAATGGGAGGCAATTTCCGGGAAAATAGAAGCTTCTCTTCGTAAATCATTAGTTAAAGAATCTTTCTTTTGAGACAAACTCCGCACTTACGCTAACAAGACTTAGTGCATCACTAGTGCAAAGGATATCCAATCAGCAATTAATAACATATTTTAGCGGAACGAAGCTTGATGGCTACTGCTTTTGTTGATTTTTTTTATTGATAATTTCACGTAATCTATAAAAAAAGAGATACCCAAGCAAGTTCAGCAAAATGAGATACCCAAATGAAACGGTTGAATATAATGCTAAATTATTAAGGAATGCTTATTTTCTTTTAGCTCTAAACTATTGCCTTTCCTTTTTTTATGTATCAGAAAAAGCAGAATATTAAACTATTCCAAAAACTATTTCCCCTAATTTTTGAAAATATTTTAATTCTTTTTTTAAGAGTAAACTGTTAATAAATTTCGATTGCTTGAAAAATATTTTTTTAAATCTGGAAAATACAATTGTTTAATTAAACTTATTATTTTTCACTTTCTTGAATGCACTTTATTTTATTCACTCAAGTACAATAGTCTAGATTAAATACAATGCTTCAATGCTAAGTCAAAAGTTTTTTATATGAAAATTTCTCTCAATGCATATAGATATTATGTAATCACTTGAAATTTGATAAATTAAAAAATTTCCACAACAGACATATTAACTACGTTTTTTTTTTTGTTTTTTGTTTTGTTTTTTTTTGCCTCGTAAAAAATATGAATAACTATTTTGTTTTATATTACTTCCTTAGCAAAAGAAAAAATAATAATGTGTAAATTAAGTTATAAGACTTTCTTATTTCTCATTCACTAACTTGAAGCAAAATCAAAAATATAATACTGGTTAAGTTTGACTAGAATTTTGCAAACATAATTTTCTAAAGGTTTTTTTTTTCAAATTTCGTAAGTAAAATTACACATGTTTTTGGAAATACTGATTTAAATCATCCTTTAAACTATTATTTATTTAATTGGAGCTTGGAAAGAGCAATTGAATGGTTTTTACCGTAACACCCGATATAGTAAAATAATTCTGAATCACTATAAACACATCTCTGTGACAATACGATTGAAAGTAAGCGATTCAAAATTATTGTGCTTCGATTCGAATCTTTTATTTTTCAACAAAGATTATTATAGTTTTTAACAAACTTTTTAAAAGCTATTTGTCTGCTAAAAAATACTTTTGAAATTAGGCAAAATGAATTGTTATACTTGAAAACAATTTTTTTTCTCCAATAAAGAAAATTTTACAAAAAAACGGCAAAAATTCCACGTGCAAGAAATTTTGAAAATTCCTCCAAAAATATTAGTAACAATGTGAGTTATTGAGAATAATAATAATGTCTATACGTAATTATTAAGAATAGTATATTGATGCTCAAGACAAAAAATTTGCTATATTTATAAAATTAGTATACACTAATTTGCTTTAAATGTAGCAAAATATTGCATCGTTTATTCTAGTATGTTTTATTTCTATATGACTACAAAATTGATTTGCAACATTTAAGCAGCCGTCGAACGATCGCTTGTAAAGCCAACATTTATGTGAATCCAAGGACGTCTTAAAAACATGTGCCAAGCTCAAGACCTTGTCGCCTGCTCGACTCACTCGATAAGATCTTGAGACGAATAACTTTAATGCAGCATTTCTCAAACTGTGGGGCGCGCTCCCCTAGGGGTGCATAATAACCCTATGAAGAAGTCGTGAGCATATTGAAAAGTCGAAAACAAAAGATAATTTTAAAAAATTATTAAATGATTGAAAGTTAACAAACAAAATACATAAAAAAATGCACACTTATCTTGTTATTTGTACAGTTTTTATAATTAATCCCTTAAGTGCCGATTCAAAATTATGTGATACTCACCCCAATGCCACCGTTTAAAACTTAGGTGAAGGTATGTGGTGTATTGGAGGGCGGGGTAGAAAGTAATAAATAAGCAAATCAACTGAAATAAGTAAATCCTTCGCGAACACACACACACTGTCAAGGACATTTTATTTTATTCCAAAGCCTTCGGAAAAATTTTATACTTCCCAGTTCACAGAAACTATTGTACTTTGGAAAAACGCATATATACGTCTGGAGTAATTAACGAGCTGGACTGAGCGAGACGTTTATATACGTCCTCGCCGCTAAAGAGGTTAAAGTCGTATTGTAGGTTTAACGTCAGAGTATTGAATTATTGAATTTAATGCATTGTTATTGTATGCAGAGGGGGTGGGGGCGCGATGAAAAACATGATTGAATTGGGTAGAAAGCCGCCCATCCGGTATAGTGGTCAGTGAAGCTGTCTGCGGTGTCGTAGGACTGGGTTCGAATCCGGAGAAGGCATGGATGTTTGTGTTGTAATCCTTTCTTCTGTCTGTGTTGTATGCCCTCGTGTTATACATTGCGTGGTGCACGAGGAAAAAATGTTTAAAAAAAATTGTGTAAAAGTGTTGAAATATTGAGAAGCACTGCTTTAATGGTCAATTGTTATTCATGAACATATTTTCTGAAAAACAGGGAATTTCAAACTATATTTGCCAACTGGAAAGTTGTTCAAATATGTGATGGCTGTAGTCCATGTTTAGGTCTCAGCCTACCATCATACACAACCATTATTCATTTCGTTGAAAGTGTGCAGGCTGTCGAGCCGGTTTATGCCTAGGCTTGTAAAATTGTGAGTCATGCACACTTATTTGTTTCAGGTTGCCGTTTGTATAAGTTTTTTAAAATGTATGCAATATGCTGTCTACTTTCAAGAGTCACACATGGGATCACGCTATTGCATACGACCCAGGGCCGCATTTCCATTTAGGCATATGCTTAGGTACAAAAGATTTGGAGGCAAAAAAAAAACTGAAGGGAGAAAAAAGAGAAAAATTTTGAATTACAGTGAAAGTATCATCGTCTAGCGAGTCAGTGTGTTTGTGTGTGCACACAGAGCGAAAGATTGGTGATGAGTCAATGGTATTGTTTGCGGGCTTCAAAGACAAGACACTGCAAAGAATAACGGTTCTCCCTCCCAGCCCCTCTCCTTAACAGCAAATCGAGTGGAAGTGGTAGCCTAATGGTCAAGAGCACGGACTCGTGGCTAGCAAGTCATGGACTAGAGCCTAATACCACTGAAGAACTACCGTGTAGATAAAGCCGATGAACGCGCGCGCGCGCGTGCTCATGTTCAAATGTCTTCCCATGGGTATGCAGTGAAGTTGCGAGAGGAGTATCGTCAAGAGGTTCAGCAGTTCAAAATGTATATGAAGGTGGGAAAAAATAGCAACAAGAGGAAAATCTCTCCCTACATCAAGAAAAATTTTGGAATGTACCATCCCCAATTTAGAAGTTGCAATGAAAACTCACTTGACTCTTCCTGAGACTATGCAGCACAGAGAAACTTTTCTGCCTTTAAGAGACTAAACACTGAAATGAGATCTGCTACGGAAAAGTGAAAAAATTAAAAGTTTGATGTTACTTTGCACTCAAAACGATAGTACAATGGAAATTGATTACAATGATGTCATTTTGCAACGATCAAGGCTCGACAAAAACCTTTGTTGTACAAGTAGGTTGACAGTGACTCAACAAAAAATATAGTAGAGGGATACGCGATGAAAAAGATGATAGTTAAAATGTTGAAAAAACGGTTCATACAATAATGTATACTGTAATTACAAACAATTAGATTAAATTACTGTACTTGTTTAAAAAAGGATAGGTAGGTGATCCATGATCCCGTAGGGCAGAAAAGGTGCATGAGTGGCTAAACCATGACATTATAGTTTGCTTATGGATGCCGGCTGCAAGTCCCAAACAAGACAGGTTTATAGGTGGTGGATAATGGAAAGACTCTCCACTAAGAACAAAGCAAAGAAAGGGAAAAGAAGAAAGAGTTGAGGGAAAATCCCTCCCGAACGAAAACTGACAAGGTAAAAGTTGAAGGGGCATGCTCCAGAAATAGCGGGGGCCAGGAACTTAATGTGCCGCGGAGGTTAAAAATGGACTTTCCCTGGTCCCAAGAAATCTGAAGATGTCCCACGAAAAATCCGAGAAATTTTGTGAGAAAGACAGGATATCCATGAGATTTTCAAACAAACAGATTGTAGTGAAATGAAGACAAATATTCAAATTAAATTTTAGAGAGTTCAAATTTGATTTTTTAAAATTATAATTATAAATATTTGACAAAAATTTTTCAATTAATTCCTTTTTTATGTGGTTTGTTAAAATTTTTGAACGATAATAGAATATCAAATCATATATCATTTTTTTTAAGTTTTTCTTTTCAAGATGCAGTCGGTTTTAGAATGTTTAAATACAGCATTTTCAAGCAAATTCATTTTTTTCATTAATTTGTGACAAAAAGATATCTGTTAAAAGATATTATATTTAGCATTTTTTTTTTACTTTTAACTTCTTTAAATAATTACTTATTTCTTATTTATATTATTAAGGATAGGATAACCACTTTTATTTTTTCCTATGAAAAGAAGTTCACACAGTATAAGTATTCCGGGAGTTAAAATAAATTAGTTCCACATGCATTACTTTTCTCCAAATTGTTCTAAGTTGCCAACCACAGCGAAGCAAAAACCAACACGACATTCGTTATCAACAAGCATGAAAAGTCCAAACAAAATATTTATCCAAGTGAGTATTGTATAAAGAAATTAGAAGAA